>DWAV01000505.1:0-19147 GCA_018231305.1 Noctuana lactifera
CAGCGCGCGGCTAGCGCGGCGCAGCGCGAGCAGGAGCGCGCGCTGCAGGCGCTGCAAGCCGCCGCGCGCGCCGCCGACGCGCAGCTGCTGGCCGCGCAGGACGCGCTGCGCGACCACTACGCGCCCACGCACGACGTTCTCGTAAGCACTTCCCACCTTGTATTTCTAACGATATATGTGCGCTCTTATCAGAAATTGTGATATCAAACGTATTCGTAGGAGGAGGAACTAAGAGCGTCAGAGCAGAACGTGGTCACTCTGGAGGCGAAACTGCGCGAGAGTGCCTCAGGGGCAAAAGGAAACGCGACCGGGGACACGTCTCAGTCAGAAGAACGTATTGCCGCTCTACAGGCGGCTTTGAAGCGCGCCAAGGACGAATACACCGAGCTTTCGGTAATATTACTAATTAAAAAAGTATTTGATCGAAAAGATACACCGCTAGTACCGCTACACACGTTGTAGCACAGCCTTTTACCGCGGTAGCACGTCTCCGCCGCGGACCTGTGTGCTATCTCCATTAGGCCTGTGCCTCCTGTACAAAAACTAAGATATTTAAGAGTAGGTATATTTGTATATTTGACTGTGAGGGGTACGGTTACAGAACAGAATGGAGCGGACGCAGCTGGCGGCGGAGCGGCGGGAGAGCGCGCGCGCGGCTCTGGCGGCGCGACTGAGCGCGAGGCGCGCCGAGCTGCAGCAGGCCGCCGCGGCCGCCGCCGCCGCCGCCGAGCGCCTCGCCGACTGCACCGCCAAGACGCTGCTGCTGTGTCCGCGCGTCGATAACCCCCGGTGAGTCCGGGGACCCACCAGACTCCATCCAGGATACAGAAACATAGGCTTTTAAATAAGAAACACCAAGTGGTGTCTGGATAAGAATGCACGCAAGCCATTAAATTCGCCCTTGGAGACCTCTATGTTTACTAGAAGAATAAATTAATAAATCCTATTAAGGGGCTAAATAAAGTATTAGTTTGTATGTTTTTTATAAGTAACCGTATGTATAATGTGTATAAAAGGCCTAAGGAGGTGGTGTCGCGACTGGTGCGCGAGGCGCGCGCGGTGCTGGCGCAGCGCAGCGGGTCGACGCTGTCGCGCGGCGAAGTGGCCGAGCGGTTGCTGGCGCTGCGGCCGCTCCGCAACTCCGTCAAGCGCACGCTGCGCCGCCTCGCCACACTCATCGACCAGGTACTCACCCCACATCACATCATCCACTTCCACCCATCATCACCCATGCACATTACTCATCTCAAATATTATTATGATGTCTTTTTCGATTGCAGATTCAAGCAACAATCGAGGATCACCTTCAAATTTGTTACAAAATTCAGACAGACATCGTACGTGAGGTGCAGGTGTCTTTCGTGGGCATACTTGCACTACGGTTATTTTCTGTGAGAATATAATATCATTTATTTTAGTATTTAATCAGAAATAAGCAAACTGATGTTTAGATTTCTTAAGAAATTCAGTCTACTCGTGAGCGTCACTATCACTCTACTCAACTCCATATTTGACTTAACTAAGAATGTTTGGGGGACATTCAATATCTCTCGCGCTCACCAAAGTTGGGCAGACGTTAGGTGCTGGCATTGTACAGCGGCGTCGTGTCGCGTATAAATAGTAACATGTGATTGTGTACGTGCGTCAAGGGGGAGCTGACGGTGGACAAGGTGCGGCAGACGCTGAGCGTGGAGTGCTGGCGCGGCGAGGGCGGGCCGGCGGGGCGCAGCGCTGCGTCGCTGTCGGGCGGCGAGCGCTCGTTCGCCACCGTCGCCTTCTTCATGGCGCTCTGGAACTGCATCGACCTGCCCTTCTTCTTCCTCGATGAATTCGACGTGTTCATGGTGAGACTGCTGACGTTTTGTCGACTCTACTTCGCAGTATCAGTAGTGCTTTGTGTGGTGCTTAATAGAAAAAATTTATTAATATTTAATACATCGGCCACAATTACATGAGGCGACCATCACCCTGCGGGGTAGCAGCGCAACTACGAGTACACGCGATCTCAGGCAGGATACGAGCCTGCTTGAGGTAGGATGTAGATGTCCATGAGCGGCAACGACCACCTAACGCCAGGTGGCCTGCATGCTCGTGTGCTACTTCATATCATAAAAAAAAATATATAATATATATGTGTTTGTATAACATTACGCGATTTCTCAGGCCCTGTCTATTAGCTTGGGAGCCGATTATTAAAATTATGCGAGAAATCTTGCTTTAGCGGTGACTGATTGCTGAAAAAGAATAATGTGTGCGAAAGAATTCTTCATAAAAAGAGTAGATACAAACTCCTGCCGGTCCGGTGGCAATTACCCTTATAGGAATGATAAGTCTTCCAGCACACTGGGTGCTGAAGTGATGAACGTTAGAGTGGCACCTACAATTAATATGGTAAATATTTCAGGACAACCAGAACCGCAAGCTGGTGATGGAGCTGCTGGTGGAGCACGCGCTGCAGGAGCACCCCGACCGCCAGTTCGTGTTCCTCACGCCGCAGGACGGCTCCACGCTTCAGAGCACTGACCAGATCAGCATATTCAAGTCTGTTCTTTCTTTATTATCTTCAATTATACTTATTTTACTTGGATACATATATTGTGTTTCGATAAAATTAAAAATGTTGATTTATTCCGATTTCAACGCACGTCCCGCACCATAGTGTATCGTTCTTCCGCTGAATATTCGGTTTTCACGTCGTTTTGAGAGATTGGGACAAAGTAATTTTATTATAGTGATAAATAACTTTTCGATTGCAGGTTACAAAATCCCAGGGGGTAGAAAGACTCCAGGACTATCTATTTTTAATTATTGTTTAAGTTTTATAATAAAAATAATTTTATTCTAATAATAACTTTTGAACCGAAATTTCAACTGTTATGTTTGTAAGTAATTGCCATCTGATGAAACAATGTATAGTACATATATAATATTGTGTTTAATACTCATTTGCTCTTAATAATATAGGTTTTACAACAATAAAAGCCGTGGTTTTTCACGTATGCCTATGTTGTTTTTCTCTTAAACATTGTATAAGATAATTATGTTAAAAGTCATGTGAGGATTATTGTCTGCAATGCTTAGAAAATATTTTGGTTGAAATTGCGTTAAAATCAACACTAACTACAAAAAATAGACTGGAGAGATTCTTTATGAATCATTTTGTACCATAGCCACTAGATTTCCCCGATCATCGGCGCCACTGACACTAAGACAAACTAACCCCCACACCGCTGCACCCGGATATAAATAAATGCTCTAAGGCTGCACCAGGAACAGAAGTCTAAATAAATAATTATAAATTGATGTCCCGCCGGGAACCGGCATGGTAACCACTACAAGGCATGACGTCAGATCTATTATCTATGAACAGCTGTTTTTCTTGGGTTGACGAGAAAGAAAATTGTATTTTTTTTGCTCGTAATATAAAATAAAACTACAATACTATAGATACACCATTTATTGAATACTATCGCCATGACATTCATGTGCCAATATAAAAATGTGAACGAATTCAATGCATTAATTATTGCACGAGTGGCGACAGAACGGTACCGCTCCATGGCCTCCTGACATTTTGAGATCACACACACGTCACATACCGGAATTACTAAATAATTAGTGTTTATATTAGTTTCGAATAAATTGATATAAAAATAGCTTATGACTAAAAGAGCAATTTATTCACTAATGAATAGGATAAAATTATTTTGATATAAAGTAACAAATCTAAGTCTTATTTAAAAGGTAAAGTGTTCACCTTAAGAGATAAGCGTAATCGTTCCGTCTTAATTCTATTCTCGATTTACTATAGAAGTAAACAATACAATATTGTTGCGTACACGTACACGTACACTAGTATTTAGCAATAACTCATCTTTCATGTCTTGTTACTTTTATTTGTTACCTTAAAATAATAAGATACTGTACATATTTTTATCATAATATATTAGTGTCTGCAAGTGAAAATAGTGCTACATATATTTATATTATTACAAAATATCCATATATTTTAATACAATATTAATTGTATTGTCTTAATTTCTATGAAGGATATAAATGCAAAACTAAAAATGTGGTTAAATGTTTCTTAGAACGTAAAAGAACAAAATGAATGGACTAAAGCAGATTATATTTATCGTTTGACCTACGTACAAATTGATTAATTTTATTAAGTTAATAATATTCTGCTACATTTTCATTAAAATCTAGATTTTTTTTATAAATAAGCAAATAAATTAGACTTCTTCTTCACTTCAAAATATCTTACTGCGAAATTGCCTTTTAAACAAAAAGATAGGTAGGTATCAGATTTTGTTTCTAATTTGGCGATGTCTGGACTTTAGCTCAACAATTTATACGAGATCCAGCATCATGAAGCAGTCTTTGGCTAAAACATTTCTTTGAAGCAATTTCAAACTTGCCGAAAAAAGAAAACTGATACAAACTCAAACACCAATCAGTCTCGTGTACAATCCGTTAAGTTACTTCTATTATTAACCTATTATTTATTTACAGAATAACATACTTTGTTTTAATCAGAACATAAAAAGATATTAAATATGACTGATGTCATGAGATATTTTATTAAAATTTATGATTAATGTTCCATAATTCTCGAAATTAATGGCATTTGTCAGGGAAAAGCTTTTAATTGCGATAGTAAACAATATCATACTTCGAAAATTACAACCATTAAAAAATTGAAAAATTCACGGCGGGATTTGAACAGGAAGCTTGCGCTGGCGCCGGGCACATGACGTATGCGGCGACAACACATATTTAACTAAATACCCTTCCAGCGTAAAGGAAATTAAGACAAAAGTATCAAATTTACAACAAAAAAAAACAGGTAAAGTTTGACTAAATTGTAAGAAATGAAAGTATCAATAGTTTTCTGAGCGTAGATAAGTCACCGTATTGCTGTCGGGTTAGAACAAATAAAATTATGATGGTTGAATCAGTGACGACTTAGGAACTGTAAATAATAACGCATGCAACTGACAACAGTGCATAATTTGCATTGTTGTACTGAATCTGAAAGTGAATTAAAACAGTGCAGAGGAGCAAACCTTCGATTTGTAGTGCCTACTGCGCTTCTGATACAGCACTTCGCAACTCTACAATAAACAAATAAATATACTAATTATGTTATTCAAAATGTCGTGCAACCCCTTCACTAATAAAAATGTACAAAAATAAACACTAATAAGTAACTTCATCACACAAAAATGATCGATACTTAAATGTTTTCAGAAACAAAATTAAATATTATGATATAAAAAATTATGATTGATAATGATTAAATTACAATGCATCAATATTTTACACGAATGATTATGTATTTTTATATGGTTCGATTTACAATGAGTACAGCTAACATAATATATAGGCAAAAATATAGAATTGCTTACACAATATGGAATGCTAAACGCGACAAAATAGAACTGAATGTAACTCTTAAGCCAATAACTTGGAAGTATAAGCATGAAAAGAATATTATTAAAAATCGGCAATAATTAAATAAGGTTATGGTAATGAAATTATAATCGAGATCTTAACTCATTATTTGCCTTACAACTAGGGTTTGGATTTTAACTAATATAAATATATAATAATAAATGAACGCTCCACAATCATTAGTCTCACACAATACTTACTAATTATGTACTTTTACACATACAACCGCCCTATATTATGATCATTGTCCAATACTCTCTTTGAAGTCCATATGCTAGATGGTACTGGAAGTCATCAGAACAGGATCAGTACTCACAAGATGGCATTTTGTACCATTATTATTCATCAATCATATTTGTACTGCGTAAATTGTACAGCAAGGACATCGTTATATTAGTAAGAAAACAATCACTGCAGTCGATTAATATTTTTAGTAGGTTAATACGCCAAAACATCACACTTTAGTATCACACATACTTAGTCAGTTCATATCTGATGTCCTTACTGAACAACTTATGAGTTATTTGGAAAGTATGTCTATAGTACTCATGTACTCTTATGCTACTATGGTACAACAACTAAAATAATCATTTCATAGACACATACAAGATTTTATTTATAAGTGGTTAAGATTACAGTCAGTAACAGAGCTTACGTACGATGCTGTGTTGTTATTGTTGAACAATCCTATTAATTACTAACATGGCTTAGAAATATACCTATTGATTAACCATGTTATGGTTTAGAAATATTTTTTTATTCAAGTACACAAATTAATCAAATTATGTACAAGTTTACTATAAAGCGGAAGTTCTAACTAGTTGTTGCGCCCCTAAGTATTTTTACATTACACACGAAAAGGCCATTTGATAAGCTTTTAATCATTAATATGAGTATGATTATAAAACAGTTTTGAATGCACGACATAAAACAGAGAATTTTCCAAGTTTTTAGTACCTATTTCTTAACGACAATAACAATGTTCAAATTTAACTCCAGTTTTATAAGTATAATCTTGTGTCGGGCTAAAGAAGAAACGCTTGGCGTGAGCATAACAAATTTAAATAACATTAAAACATCTTTAAATTGTCAACATGAGTTTCACAAAAATCCTATTATTATAACATTATGTAGTGTACAATTATGTACTATTTATATGTAACATATTTAAATAAGACCAGTAACTATCAAATGTATATCGTTCACAAGGTCCAGTAATCCACACTCAAAATAATGCAAATATTTTGTTAAATGGAAGTACTTAACCGTCGCTTACTAAACATATTATACGGTCTTGTCATTTACAACTAGTAAAATGACAGTTACTAGTTGTAAGATTGTCAACTACCACTGTGGACTTACTTAGACCCCAGTGCTGAAATTCTTCAGTCTCATACAATACAAAGAGTAATTTCACAAATTACAGTAATTTATATCAGAGTATGACGTGGTGGTTATTCCTGACACACATAAGATAGTCACGAGTACTCATAACGGAGGGTTCAATTCAACAAACGACACACCTGTGCTGTATCGCGGGTCATTCTATGTCCGGATGCAGTCTGGAGTCCGCGGCGGCGTGTCGGCTGGACGGGGTCTTGGTGGACGGCGTCTTGGGGCTCTTGTGGTCGGACTGCGGCGGCGTCGGCGGGAACACGTGCACGCTCGCCGCGCCCTCCTCGCCCTCCGCCCCCGCCGCCGCCTCCACCGCCTCCACCGCTTCGCCTGACGCTCCCTCCGCGCGCTCCTCCAGCTGCTGGTAGACTGTGTCCTGGGAATACCATTCATTTAATAATATTGCATTTTATCTAGGGCTTTTTCACATAGAACAAGCATAGTTTTTGTCATAGATTATCATAACATAGTTAATGTGACTTTAAACAATCACAACTAGGGAAAGAAGCGTTGAAAGGAAGAAGGAAGCAGGAATGTTATATTATAGTACAGAGACAAACATTATGCTAAGTCTTTTCAATCGTATGGGTGTATCTCAGCGCTAGAATAGTATGAGTATGTTTGTGTATAAAATGTATACTAACAAACATATCGAGAGTAACGTTGTGCGCCTGTATGCGGTGGCTCTCGTCGGTGTTGAGGTCGGGGCAGAGCGCGCGCAGGCCGGCGGCGCGCTGCACGTGCTCGCCGTCGCCGCCGCGCACCACGCACGCGGCGCCGGCCGCCGTCGCCGCGCGCACGGCCGCCGCGAACGGCGCCAGCCACGCCTCGCTCGCCGCCAGCGCCGCGCCGCTGTATCCCGACACGCGCAGCGCCAGCTCCGCGCAGAACGTGTGCGCCACGGCCGCCGCCGCCACCGCGCTGGCCGGGAACATGTTCACGTCCACGTGCAGCACGGCCAGGTCCACCAGCTGCCCGCACGCCACGAACTCCAGCGACGAGTACTGCGGGAACACGAACGTGTAGCCGCGCAGCGCGTTCGCGGCCACGTCGCTCTCGCCCACCAGCCGCCGCTTGGCGCTGCGCCCCTCGCTCGCTAGCTGCATGTACATGTTCAGCCAGCTGTTTATGGTTATTGGCGTTATGTTCCACGAGAGGATCTTCAGGATCGACAGCTCTTCCAGTAGAATCTCTTCGGTGGTGCACGCGCCGTCCGTCACGTAGGCAAACTCGCCTATCTTCGGCGGATAAACCTCTTCAACTTTTGCCGCTATGAATAGACAAGTTATACCTGAAATAAACGTATTTACTTACAGTTTTCCGAAAACGTAACGCCGTAAGAGTTCTTGCGATTCGGATGAGATTGTGAGGGGTTGGGGTTATTTAAGCAACCATCTTAGTCCTCATTAGTAGCAACGTTATAAAAAATGCTGTAATGATAGAGATAGAGAAAAACAAACCTATTAATTGTAGCCTGCCCTTTTGCACGTCTTCAGTGTTGGAAAGGTAGCGGTCCACGTAATCCACCGTCAGGTGAAATGTCTCCCTGTGTAGCTTGTAGACCTCGCAGACCTAACAACAAACAAATCGTTATGTACTCAATTCAAAATTTGCAATCATCATAAGATATTTGTATACACTGGATGAACGCATCGGCTTTAGGCCCTTTTAACTAATGTAGAGCAGGAGAAAAAAGCTGGCGGAAAAAAACCGCAAATTATTAAATCTGCAGTATAGCTTTAGCCTGATAATATAGTGAGCTAACGTGACAGCTAAACGTGTGCATCACGATGTGTTACAATCAATTACAAAAATATTATACGTATAAATCGCAGCAATTGGCTAGTAATTTTAATAAAGGTGGAATAAAGTATGTATGCATGACTATTTATAATTTTGCCAGATAGATTTCACAATCTTACGGTATATAATATATGTAGGTACTTGAGTAGACACAAGATAAATGAAAGAATCTCTAATCTAGACTCTAGACTAGATTCTAGTGTACCTACGCTACACCTTGTTCTTATAATATGGATTGTAAACTTGCTACGCTCGTAGACATTTACGTAGCAGCATTGCTACGACCAGTGACCACACGTGATAGTAACGACAACAATAAAATAATTCAATGAAATAAACATTTTCGTCAGTGGCTTCATAATTATATTAATGTTAAAAGAATAGCAAAAAAAACCTATTTCTTATAACTTTCGGTTCTATGAATTTTTCCCCCTATTTTATGTACGTTCATCGATATCTCCGTCATTCGTGAACTGATTTTGATAATTCTTTTTTTATATAAAAGGGTGTGGTCTGAATTTGGTCCCATAGAAAAATAATGACGATCAAACCTTGGACTTCGGAAATACACTATGAAATATTTGTACCCTACTAACATTATGAGATTCGTCACGACCGCTAACCTTAGGATACAGACATAAACACAGGGGAAAGTTGAGCAGAATTCTTTTTCCAAATTTAATAATGGTGGTGTAATAATCTGGTGGTTATTTGCAACCCATGCACACTCACGTTCAACCTTATAAAAGGAATTAAGTCCTATTTGAAGTTATGAGTGGATGAGTTGTTACTGATGATGAGATGCTCATCTAAAATAGAAGTATTTTCAGCAACCTCCTCAACCGAAAAACATGAACTTGCTTCACGGCGGGTTACGAGGGTGCCAGGAGAAATACACGTTATTCCAACTCTTAAGTCGTAAGAAACATCGGAAGGCTAAACCTCCATTTAACGTTTTATAATATTTTAACTGTATACTTTTATAAAATTGTATTCCATCAAAACTACATCGTCTGCAGTATATTTGGAATGTGTTTAATCAATAATTTTATATTTTAATTTTTCTGATATTGGCGTCCGCGATGTTAATGCATGTAATGCAAAACTGAACGGTAACCTAGTAAAAAATGCTGATTAAGTATAACATCCGAAAATCGCAGTGTAAGAGTATCTCATTAGAAACGTATTGCACCGTTTAGTTTCTACAATGAACATGAAATGAGTTAAACATAATAATATACTAATAACGCTTCACACTCACAGCCCCACTAGGATTCCCTGTGTCGTGTGTGCCATGGACACACACAAAGAAAATAGGTACACAAACACCCAGACCGGGAACAGAAATCTAAATTCATGATTTAAATTTGTCCCGCTGGGGATCGAACCCGGGACCCTTCGAATGTTGAACTGGTAACCACTACACCATACGGCTCGTCATAGTTTATCTCCTTATAGATTTTTATAAGCGTCAACACAACTTGACTACATAACCGTTGGTTTCGTTTTATCGTATATCGTCCTGTAAAACTAAGGAAAAAACTATTTTAAAGATTAAAGTAAACCGAATTTCATGAAAGCAATTTATATAAACTTAACGACATGGAAGGAACTAACTCACTACTACTCGTAATTTATCGCGTATCAGTTTTGAAAGTGATTTAACGGAATTCATTTAAATCAATAAAGCGGGGAGGCCCGCCGCCAGTGTAGGGAGGCCTGAATTACAAATCGTTACCTAACCTAACGCAAAAATGCTTCGTCTTCGACATGTTAACTTAAACGTAGCAAGTATAATAAATAAAAACAGAAGTTATTAAATTTTACTGTGTATATTTATTGAAACTACCGCTATTTATAAATTCTCTTTTACTCCTCGGCCTTTTTTAGTCATTTAAGGTATTAATTATATCGTAATTTTTATTTGATTAAGAAAAAACCGCAGTATCATGTTTATAATAATAAAATTGGAAATAAAATCAAATGGAACAAAAACAAGAACGGGTCGATTTATTAACAAACGAGTTGGTTCTGAAGGGGTCAATGAACAACGCAAAAAAGGGGGTCAATGCTCCCGATATTACATCACACTTTCTACAGTAAAAACGCAAATGCACATGAAAAATTGTATTTCTCTTCTTTTTGCAACTAAAATTGCAGTTCATCAGGTAACCCCGTAAGTTGGTGGCTCTGACATATAAAGCAAATGTTGATAAGTTGTGACCTCAGTGTCATTGACATTATAACAAATTATGAGTATGAGCTCTTCTAAGAGAGGCCCTTTCCTGTAAGATTGTGATACAATTCTGTATCAGTTAATTTGATAACAACCCACTATAAAACATACTAAGAATAATTGCTTAATTGTATGAATTCTATGGTAGCCAAAAAAACAATATTTACACAAATATCAACCAATAAAAGAACATAAAATGGAAAATTCAAAAGCAACTTAAATTTCACAGTCATACTTACTTGTCCCTGCATTTCAAAATATCCAAAGCTTCAAAATATTGCTGCATGAAAATACAATAATACTTTTCTTAATGTATACTATCTTAAATCTATGTACATATACTAACAGTGTATTATTAAATAAAGTGTACTGTTAGTGATGTGGATATTATTATGTTTTCCTGTATACTGCTATATCATAATAGAAAGTCTTACAATGCAAGTGTTAGCTATAATAATACTGATGAATAGCTATTTATACCAATGTATGTGTATCAAGTATCTCCACCAATCCGCATTGGAGCAGTGTGGTGGAGTATGCTCCAGGTCTTCCTCGGTTGTGGGGAGAGACCCATGCCCAGCAGTGGGACATAAAAAGGGTTGAAGGCATGCGTATCAAGATAATTTTATATGAATTTAATAAGACAACATTTAAAACATGTTAAAATCAACGTTTTAAACGTCTATAGGTCACTTATGATATCACTGTTATGAAGAAATTATAATTCTAGGTTTCATACTATAATATTTCATAAGTCGATAGATAACTTGTTGAATTGTTACCTCATTTAGCCAGTCCAGCAGTATGGCTCGCATCCTAGGCTGGAGATTGGGATGATTGTCAAACATATTTGGATTTTTCTTCATGCTGGACCTGGCGTCACATTCGCACATGCTCTTCCACACATCAGTAGGGTCCGCCCAGGAGAGCCCAGGGAGAGGACATTTACGTTTTGGTGGTGAAGGGCACTGGGGCTTACTTGTACTGCAAATGAAGAGCTGGGGGTCACAAGACTGGACTAAATCCTCATTTACATTAATTGTCTAGAAGCACAACAGATATAAATGGCGCTTTTGTCTTATTATATTATTTGGTACTTCTCTTACCTAGGCCTTTTATTTGAGTGCGGTGTGCAGTCACCTCTAGCCACATTTTCAAGTGGGCTCAGAACACAATTTGGCAGGTCAGGTATACTTGGTGGGCTTAAGAAACTGTCAGCACTGTAATCAACATCTGTGAACACACTTCTTGGTTGCTCTACATTGCTCAGCTGGGGGCTCTCCTCTTCACTTGAACATGATGAAGATTCAACCACAACATTATCTGCTGGTTGATCCTGTAGTGCATCCGCCTTTGCAGGCACCTTGGCCGGTGGCATGTTCTCAAGTTCCTAAAAATTATCAACAGGTCATTATTGTATGCATCACTCAACACTATCCTTATCATTGAACAAGGGCAAATTTTATACCTCATCATCGGTAGAGTTTCTTTTCCTTTTCAAGCCGACACGCTTGTCATTGGTTTCACAGGAGGGCCTGCAATGGAATTCGAGTAAAGTAAATACACTTCATCAAGGTCAGAAAGTAGGAACTACGATCAGCTGTACATACCCTGCTTGTGCCATTTTGCGTGAATAGTTCAGCTGGCCCACCCTGCACCTTGTCTAAAACATACTGGACATTAAGTTAATGTTTCGTTAATGGTGATAATTATCGCTATTACGAACTATGATGGCCTAAAATTACCGCATGTCATGTCCAAACCGCAAATAGGGTTATGTCAATTGACAACTACAGCAGATGCCTCAACGCCTACATTACACATCTTATTTGAAACTAGGTTTGTTTGAGAATCATCTTGATCCCGAATATGTGTGAAATTTAATGGTAAATAGTCACTTTTCAAAGCGTATATGAGCAGCGTGCCCCCTGCTGGTTGGCGGGAGTTTTTTTTTCGGAAGACATTTTCGGATAGAAATTCACGATAAATATCACTAACTAGGCATTAAACGTCATGCGCAATACATTAGTTATCGTTTAAAGCAATGAAAATGTAGAAATCAATGATTCAGCTGGTATAAAAAATGCCACGAATCCGTCACAATCGCGCGCGAAATACTCCCGTCAGCGCCATTAGACACGTCGCTAGCTTGGGTTTCAAGCCCCATCCACTTTTGGATATTGATAAAAATAGCACATACGTTTCACTATGTTATCATTACACACTTGTTTTATATAAATAAGATGGCAAAAATTATACTCAATGGGCTTTTAAGGGAATAAGCGTTGGTAGCATAATTGGCTTAGCTTATCGCCCACCAAAGATTTATAACCTATTTATGGACAAAGCCTAATTTTACACATCAAGTATTTTATGTTAAAAGTAACAATAGATCCTAAACATTAAGAATATTAATATAAAACATACCTGGTCATTCACAAATAAGATTAGAATCCATACAAAAAATATCCTTGTTCACTAGATATGAGAACTCGAACGTACAACACAAATTCACTGCTTTAAAGTCTTTTTTCACTGGATTATGATATTAATAACTTGAATAAGAGTTAATGTATTACACATACAGTAATTATCTAAATTTACATACTACTTTTTAACTTTCCACGGCTCGATAACGCCCGGCTTTCCGCGCGAAAATGTCGCGGTAAAACTTCGACACCCCTGCAGGCTTACAAACGGCTAAGTTCACGTTTGTTTCTTCTGAAATCATCCGTCATTTTCAACAATGCTCCGTTTCAAGCATAGTCATCTTTAAGTTTTAAGTTTTCAAATATGAATATTAACACATGAATCAAATTTTTCTTATATTAAATAACATAGATGTAAAAATATACTTTTAGTAATAAAATTTTTGGGATTTTTGTTAAATATATCCGTAATAAACAATTTAAAAAAATTATTTAATTTAAGAAAAGTTTTCAAATAACTATTTTAATATGTCGAGCCAATTTAAGAACATGAAATGAGGTCTATATATTTGTAAATTAGAAAGTAATTAAATCTCAAAAACTTGTGTAATTATTTCTTACGTAGAATGGACTGATTACTTAAAAGTAAAATCTCGCAGGTGATTGGGTAATTTAGTAGCTTTGTAGTAATAATAAGATCTTCATGTTGGTATGCACTGTAGAAGCTGTTTTCAGGTCAAACTAACAGCTGGGCGCCAGCTGATAGAAAATGAGCGAGAAAAGTCAGTACAAGTACAGTACAATGTGTATTATTTATGTATTGATTAAATTATAAGTCTTCATTATGCACTTATATTGAACTTCGCGAGTGAAACAGGTTGTATTCAAATAATAATTTAAGAAATGGCAGTACCAAATCTAGCGGTAAAGCTGTGCGGTGTTCTTCAGGCTCAAGACGAGACTGGTAAGTATTGTTACTCTTCGTATGCAATTTGTATTGTTCATACCAGATGAATCGTTTCTAAAGCTACTTTAAACGTATTTAATATACTTTACAGAGGTAACAGCACGAGAGTGGCGTTTAATAGGACAAGAACAGGATGGCTCTCAACTCTTTACGTGGGTATCGAATGGTGCTGCTGGAAAGGAGGTTATGCACATAGGTGTATACACAAACAAAACAAAAACATTGACAACTTTATTCACTTTTGATGAGAAGAAAAATATAATACAGGCCTCAGTGAACTCCACACATAGTTTATTGGTGTATGTTGTTAAAGTCTTGCCTAGTGACGGTTCGGAAGACAAAGAGGCTTTGTATTGTCCATATTTAATATCAATTTTACCAGACAAAGTGACAGGGCCAGAGGAAGTGGAAGAGGGCTCCACGAAACAGATTATGGTTCAATATGTTTACGGTAAAAGTAATAAATATAGCCCTGGGATTAGAAATGATAGATTTGTTATTTTCAAACATTTGGAATGTAAGTTGAATAATTTTCATAACATAGTTTATTTGTGGTAGTGTCTCATTGACATTTCTCAAAGCAGGATTTCTGGAGAAAAGAAAATGACGCATAATGTGTGAGACTGTGTCCAAAAACTAAACTGATTGCCTGCAAACCGAATACTTGATTTTAATAGAAATGAAATGTATTTTTTATGAATAATTATTTTTGAATTCGGGAATCTGAATCTTGAAATATATATTTGAGGTTAGGTACAGACAGTACTTTTTATTTCACAAATAATTATTTACACTGTGTGTAATGTGATGTGGTAATTTTAGATATCAAGATATACAGAACTCCAATGTTTCTGAATGAATGTGATGATGGCACTGAGAAATGGGGCTTTGATGGAATTTATCCTGAGCCAGAGACCATAGTAAAGGTGTTTTCCTGGGCACAATGGGATTGTGTCAATCAGGTATAATAATCAGTTCTATTCTTTTAATTTTTGTATCTCTTTCTTTCTCTTCTTTTGTGATGAATTATTTATGCCTGCACAAATGGATGATTTTATCAGTTACCAGTTTCACATTACCTTGTAGTTGTTTCTACAAAAATGTTTGTATTTCCCCTAAAAAGTCGCATAAATATGTAATTAAATAGTAAATACATTGTCTTCTTACATTAATAAGTACTTTTCGTATATCAGTCCAGTGCAAGTTAGGTGACGTTACTCGCAGAATCATAAGAAATGAAGTCCCTTTTCCGATTGTTCACAAGAAGGAAAGGCCTATTAAAAACAAAAATAAGGCAGGACTAGGTAGCCATTGTCGCGATCAGGATCTACTTTGACTGAACTTTTGGATGAATACAGGTGCTGTTCTACATCCACTACCGAACGCCGACACAGAGCTTCGCGGAAGGCGAGGAGGCGAAGTCACCGTGCGAAGTGTCACCCACACTCTCAGCTCTGCAATTCCACGCGGATCTGCCCCATGAGACAGTGGTATGTTTCCTTTATATTTTGGTCTCTCCTAGAAGCTACGCCTAGTAGTATATCAGCAGAAAAGTTCAGGTACTTATTTGACCCGTGTAGTGTCTTGATTACCACGCTGGTCCACCATTCCAAGGGTCCACGGCGGTTCACGGCGGGACAAAAATTTAAATGGTGAATTTATTATTTCTGTTCTCGGTCTGGGTGTTTGTGTATATGTCTTTGGAGGTGTCCATGGCACCCACGACACATTGAATCCTAGTGTGGCGCTGTTTAGTGTGAAGCGTTATTTATTTATTATGAGTCATATAGTGTTAAAAAGTGTACAGAAAAATGTAATATGTTTTGCGTTACAAATGACGTCAAATTCTTTGATTTTGGGCGCATCAAAGAGGGGTTACAATGGGTAACTGTAGTGTAGTGTTGTCGTTCCATTCAGCTGAACATCCCACTGAGCCTGCCGCACGTGGGCGCGAGCGGGTCGGCGTGCGGCTCGTACGAGGACGACCCGGTGCCGCTGCGCGTGCACGACTGCAGCCTCGACCTGCACATCGTGTGCGACCAGCGCGGCTTGCTCTGCGTCTGCCATCACTATCTCTATAAGGTAAGTATAAGCCATAAGCTCTGTAAGCTAACAAATAGAATACCTACTACAGTCACTGTCTTGTCTACTATTTAGAATCTAAATCTAAATTTTAGATAGACGTACTTATACATACAGTAGTAGACTGATAGACTTACACAGAATGCTTTTATCATTAAGTCCGCCTTTTGTACCATTGTATATAAATAAATAAATATATAGGAAGTAAAACAATTAGACAAAGGCCGTAACTTTAAAAAATGTAGATAAATTATTATATGTACGAGAGTGCGCATCCCAATGTGATGCCATATAAAGCTAAATTTACCTAAATACATACCTAAAAAAAAATTTTAATTAATTTTTTTTTTGTAAGCTACCGGATTTGAATACAATACAACATGATTGTATTAAATAATTAAGACTTTTAACTTATAAATAAACTATTAATGTTGATATTGCAGCCGTTGGACGATTCCACCAGTTCGTTAATGCTCGACGATGCAGAGCTCCGAGACTCGGGCGTGAACTTCGCGTACTCCATCACACTGGCGCACCACGGCTGCGTCGTGCACAGTGTGGTGCCTGACTTGCCCTGGGCGCTTGCGAAGTCGCTGCGACCCTCCTACACCCTCTATGCTGGTACATGGACGATCTCTACATAGTATAGTACATAATATATCTCTACATAGAATAAACATTTTTGAATTTTAAATTTTCGTTAGGATTTAATTTTCCTTTAATCTACTCTACAGATAACCACCTGCTCGTCAACATTCCCATGTTGTTTACGCATCTGATAGACATCAGTCCGCATCACGAGCCCTGTTGCCACATTGTTATCCCGAGCGAAGCCAGCGAGGGCGGGCCCACACTTGCCCCACTGCTGGGCTGGGGCGCTCACGCCATGGTGGATCTCAACACCCTTGACGTGCTCACCATGAAGGTGGAAGACAAAGACCTGGTCGCGACCTTCAAGAGCGACACTGTGATAGAAAATAAGCTGGCCATTATTCATTATCTCATACTGCACGAGGGAAATATGGATTTGGCTGAGGAGGTTGGAATGTTTTTGATTTATTTAAAATGTTCAATATAAAATAGGTTCTGGCTATTTCTGAGGTATTGTTCTTCATGATTCGTAAATTTTTATTGCTGCAATAATTGCTTCATAATATAAATTACAGATCTTATAATATAAAGAAAATAGACAGATGTTACAGGGAAAGTTCTGTCGCCCATTTGTTTTCCCTCTAGACCGCTGTTATCCTGCAATTAGCCACTAGCGGTCACCCATCCGACTATTGATCCTGCGATCCACACTACTAGGCTAGGCCGCTAAATACTAGGCTATGATAATATATGGCAAACTTTTAAATGTCTCTGACACATGTTTGTATTTATGTAATAAAATGTTGTTCCAGTTGATCTCGTGGATGTGCGTGAGCCCGCAGGAGGCGGTGGGCGGGCTGCAGCGCGTGATGGCGGAGTACCTGGTGGCGGGCGCGCACGCGCTCACGCGCCGCGCGCTGCCCGCCTCCGCGCTGCCGCTGCTCGCCATGCTGCCCTTCACTCTGCACCTTAAGATCGCCGATGTGAAGGTCACTAACAGTGTTAACAGTTCACCCATGTGCTAAGGTTGCCAGATCAGACTACGAAAATACAAACAAAGTCTGAACTAAATCTCAAATTGTCGGGAAAAATTAAAAAAATTAAATTACTTTTTAAAAAAAAATGCTTTGCAATAGTCCTATAGTATCATTCTCTGTGTTGTACAGAAACAAGCTGCAAGGATTGTGCAATGAAAATGTATTAGAGGGAGATTGTTTTGTATATTTTATTTGAGTGTATATACGTGTGTGTGTGCGTGTGTGCAGGCCGGTGGCGTGCGCGTGTGCGTGCGGTGCGCGGGCGTGTGGCGCAGCGCGGCGGCCGTGGTGCTGGCGCCGCGGCAGCGCGTGGCGCAGTTCGCGGAGGACGCGTGGACGCGGCTGTGGCGCGCGCTGGCGCGGCCCGCGCCGCCGCCGCGCCTGCACCCCGCCTCCGTGCGCGACCGCCTGCACCTCAGCCTGCCCGCCTACCAGGTAACACTCAATACTGTTCTATTGGCTTACTCTAATGGTTATCTAATAATATCTTTAACGAGCAATTCTTGTATATATATAACAATTTTCATGAAATTTAGTATGCAGGGGGCGATAAATCGATCTAGCTAGGTTTCATTTTTAGACATTCGTTTTATCGTTATATTCGTGTTTTCAGGCAATGAAAAACTGCTAAAATATCTATGGTGTGCCGCCCACTTTATGTTGTAAATATGAGCTGCCTGCTTTACATTTACCTTTACTGTGATGACGATATAATAATTATAAGATGTCAATTCCATTCATTCGATATAACAAAAAAAAAATACTAAGTTAAGCTCGGTCATCCGGATACTAGAGACAGAAAGGAAGCGCGTATGTAAGTGGCAATGTCTCGTTGCTAGAAAGAGAAACAAGTTACATGAGATATAGATGTGTCTGTTGAATATGTGTTGCTAGCCGGAGGCGCTGTCGCGCTGCAGCACGCCGATGTCGCCGGCGGGCGGGCCGCTGCCGCGCCGCGCCTCGCTGCAGCCGCACGACGCGCTGCCCTTCCCCGAGCTCGACGTGTGCACCGCCAGCAAGCAGGAGCACGTCATTGCTGCGGTCTGTGCCTCTGTACACACACACACACACACACACACACACCAGCTCCAAGTACAACACCAAGAAAACCACCAATTATTACGCCAGGCACCAAACTGCCTACCATAGC
>DWAV01000506.1:0-19128 GCA_018231305.1 Noctuana lactifera
GCTGGGCACGGGTCTTTCCCCACAACCGGGGAAGGCCTGGAGCATACTCCACCACGCTGCTCCAATGCGGATTGGTGCTTATCACTGTTAGGTATATAAAATGTTATATTTAGAAAAAAATGTGATGTCACAAAATTTGGGACCCCTTAACGTGTGACGTAATTTATGGATGGCCCCTTATGATAAATAAAAATTTTAATTTTGAATTTTTAGGACCTTAAAATAATATTTTGTGCTCTGCTAAGCCGCTGTGATGTAAACATGTGGATATAGTACCTACTAAAAATCCAACAAATAAATGAAATTAGATTCTTTACATAGAATAAATTGAATTTCATTTACTAAGAACAGAGAAACATAATCATAAGTGTTTTAGGTTATTTACAAGAGATAATAAAGGAAAGATTTTATGACATAATCTTGTCCTCGCGGCGCCCCCAGCCCGCGGCTCGGGGCCCATTTGTTACAATGTATCGTGCAATTAACGCGCTGTTGTAACTTGTAACTCTCTTTATTGTTGTTGCATAACTACTCTTTCTGTTGTTATTTATAGAGTCGTTTACACGTAGCAAGGTTTACGCGTAAATAGTTTCTTCGGCAACGGCTTATTGTAAGAAATTTATATGGTTACTGTAAATTTAGATGAATGGCGTTCGTGATTAAGTGTTTCAGTTGTGCGGTCGCAGGTTTAATTAAATATTTTGTGGGCATTTATTTTATATCGTCAATTCGTTTTATGCAATTCTGAACTTGGCGGATTTAGACTGTTATGTCATAAAAATTTTCGCGTCTACACACAGCAATAAATAAGCATTTTTGATTGCAAATTGAGTTTGTTTAGTACAAAATAGTATGTTAAAACATATTCAAACAGATTCAAATTCGAACTCGAAGCTTTATTTTATCATAAAAGTATTTAAATGAATGAAATTCGAAATTCGCAATCATCCTATTAGGCGTCATTTGGTTGTAATAGGTAAGCTGAAAGAAGGAACCTAAAAAAATTCTTAACCAATCTTTATAAAAACAGAATAGGTACCTAATTTTTGTCAAAGCTTTTGATAAAAACAAGGCATAGATTAATAAATAAGGCCTTAAGAAATTATTATCGCGTTAAAATTTAATACAAGTTATTAATAGCAGTAAGTGAGGCTTCATACAATTTACGTACAGTCCTCCCAGTTTATCTCCGCCGCGGCTCGGGGGCCATACATTACACTGTAACGTACAATTAACATTCTGTTGTAAAGCCGTTAATTGTCGTTACATAAACTCCATGTAATTCACACTCTGATTTACGCATTGCTAACTTCGTGCGTAAATAGTGTAGTTAATAATAACATAAGCCCTTATATAAGCGAATGACATAATATGTAGGTAGTTATCACGTATCAAGTTAATAACTAAAATTATTGCAATGCTTCTTTAAATTGACTAGCGTGAAAGGGTAGCTACATCGCAACAATTTTACAAAGAAAACAAAGGTAAGTACCTAGGTAGGTCTTGTCAAATGGGATTTCAATTTAAGGCTTAAATCTGTAAGTAGACAAGCATAGTAACATTTTAGTATGTAATAAGAAAGTATAGTATTTTATTATTAAAATCGTGTGGTCCCTACGACTTATCCTCACCGCAGCTCTGGGGCCATTCGTTACAATGTAAAGTGCAATTAAGACGGCTTGTATGTTTGTCGTAATTGTCTTCGAATAAACCCCACTTTCATACAAAACATTACCTATGTTTAAAAGTGGCCTTTTATTATGTGAGATCAAATATGTTTTTTCCCCTGAAAACATGTAAGAAAGAAATTCAAGATGTGTACGAAAAATTAAATGTCTCTAAGTTCAAAATCATAAAATTGGTTTTTAATTTTATAGAAAAAATAAAAAATATATATTATATACCTAATTGTGATGATTTAGGCTACATCGGTAGGATGACTTTCTGTTTCATTAACAGTAACGAATTGATAGAAAATGTATGGTATTTACATACCAGTTACGCAAACAGTTTATAGAAATCGGTAAAACAATTATCGTAGCATATGTAACTAGGCTAGCCTAGTTAAAGATTAGAATTGCGGATAGCCAGCATGATCGATGGCAATTTCTCAAAAACAAAAAACAGACAAAAGTAAATTTGAACTGAGGTCAGGCGAATAAAGCAGAGTGCCAATGGAAATGAAATGTAAATATTGAAGCGCAAACAATTGGAATTGTACCCGACATTCATAATTTTAACGATCGAGTGATTGAATATCCGAGCGGTTGCGGACGCGACAGTAAATGTAATTTAAAACATAATTATTGAAAATGTTTAATTACCAACCGGTTCGTACGCTCAGGAAATCATTCTTCCAACAGAACACGTTTTTTGCTCTGTTGGTTTCAATTCGTTCTGCAGTACGAAAGTACATGAACATCAGACTTCGTTCAAACATCGAAATGGTTCATGACCCGACCACCCACTAGCTTCACCTACTAGTTTTACCCACTGGCTTCACCTACTGGTTGAACCCACTGATGAGTATATATCCGTATCCAAAAAACTGCGTCAAATCTATTTAAAAAAAAATTTATTGTTTGTTTTCACAAGTTTTGTTAAAAATGTTATTAATCATAATGTTAGTAAGAATAAGTTCAGATTTAAATTAAGCTTCACAAAGTGAGTATTCCTCAAAAGTAATTAAAAATGGAAATAGATAGATACTGCAGATAGTAACTTGATAACTACTTAACTAAAGAAGAGAGGAAAGAACAGAAGTACTTATGTGCAACGCTCCTCAAACCATTTTTAATTACAGCAAATTTTCTTACACTAATGAATGACATTACTTTGATACCCTCCTTGGTTCAGTACTCGTAACTGTTAATCGAAAAACGTCTTAACGAAGCGGTAGTCAGACAGATCCCATTGAGAGAAACAATCGCTCGAATTCCGGACCAGTTGCAGTCTACTTAACATTTGAATATGGCGACAATTAGCGTAAATGGAAAGCTATGGAGCCAAGATACTAGTCGTAAGTGCAGAGGAAGTTCGCAGCGGTCGGCCGATGCATTTTTGGATGTCGGCCCAAAATACTTGTTGCATGCGGGTGAGCACCTGTTGAGTCCACCGACTGTCGGGCCTACAGCCTACAGACATGATATTTTTGCCCTGGCAATACATAATGAATGCGCCGAGCGTAGTACGCATTGTAGTTGGAACAGCCGGTGGGATTGCCTCCGGGCCAAGGGTTTGCATTTTTAAGAGCACCGCTTAGTACTCTTTACACGAGTGCCTTCCCATTCCCCTCGCTCCTGGATTTGTTGTAATTCTTTTTGTACGATGATCTATGTAATTTATTGTTTAGTTCATTTGTTTTTGTTTAGTTTAAAAGTGACGTTTAAAATACTTGTTTACACTGTAAGCTATTCAAAGTTTATTAAAATAGGTAATATAAAAAAAAATCTACAAAATAACGTCTTTCTATTTTATGTACCTATTCGTTAGTATTATTAAATACTTTGAGTCTGTAAAATTCATATACCATACATAATAATGATAAATGATACCTGTAGCTAAATAAAGATTGAAATAATAATAGGTAATCTTCAAATATACTAAACCCGCTGTTCATAAATATATCACTTTATCAACGTTTAACAATAAGCAGAATATGGTGTTATATCGCCGAAGTTAGGGAGGAAATAAATTAAGGAATTAGTTGTCCGTCGCCAGCGCGATCCGTATCGCAAAGATCTGGCGAAAGGTCGCGAAACACCAGTCTCGTATCTGCAACCGCCATCTTGTTCTGTAAGGTCGGTGATTCAGTGTCTAAAGCAAGTAAATTAGGGACATCTTGTACTTACTTAAACGGAGCAACGACTATTGTTTACTCTGTAACAGCTTTAAGGAATAATCTAGGGATTTCGTTTTTATGAGGTGTCAGATTTTTACGGTTAGCCGGTTTCTGAAAGGGTTTCCTGCAACTCTTTTTATGGTCTACTGCTGGGCATTGTCTTATCCCAAAACCAGAAAGACGTGTAGCATACTCCCCCACACTGCTCCAATATAAATTGGTGGATGCGAGTTAGTGGCTAAATCGTGTCAGATGTTGCCAAACCGCCTAAAGGGCCGTTCCTCCAACCAGGTTTTACCATTGTCGACAACTGGGACCGATGGCTTAACGTGCCCTCCAAAGCAAGGAATTACGCATGAAAATGTACCACTAGCGGTCACCCATCCAAGTACCAACCGCACCCGAGGTTGTTAATTTGAGATTGAAAAGGAAGACTTAAAGTAGGCTACATGTCTACATAATTAGCCAACTGGATTCTTGTGTAGATCAGGAAAACCTAAATGTAACAGATTTTTTGTTCGCAGGGGGCGTCCTCGAGCCTGGTGGTGAAATTTGCTGACACAGAAAAGGAGCGACAACTTAGACGCATGCAGCAGATGGCCGGTAACATGAGTCTGTTGAACCCATTCGTGTTCAACCAATTCGGCGCTTACGGGACCTACGCTCAGGTCATCTCTGAGCAGGTCGGTTTGGACTTTGAAGCACAGGTTTAGTCTTATTTTATACTTCTTTTTATGTTCATTGATATTAATTCATCCTTTGGCATTGTTATTAAAATGGAAATGTTTCTTCAGCAGCAGCAGCAAGCCGCGCTGATGGTGGCGGCAACCGCGCAGGGGTACATCAGCCCCATGACAGCTCTTGCATCTCACGCCCTTAACGGAATGGCCAACTCCGTGGTGCCCCCTACATCTGGTAAAGTTTAAGTCTCATTTCACTGTGCCACTAGCACTTACTATATCTCAAATTTCGAAAATATTTCTAACCTCAGACATAAAATGCTTGACTATTTCTTTTAATGAGTTAAAGATAATTTACAGAATTCCTGCCTCGCTTTGTAATTTTTTTCTGTCAATGATATTTTTGCTTTAGCTGACAACTACACTGGGCTGGCGATTGGCACTGGCGCCCAGCCGCTGAACGGCGCTCTACCATCTCTGCCATCGCCCACCATGCCGGGATTTAACATGGCTGCGCAAACTGCTAATGGTCAGCCACCACCACAGGATGCTGTGTACACCAATGGTATCCATCAGCCGTTTACTGGCCGTGAGTTGACTTTACTATTATTTTGATTTGGTAATTTTGAAATACCCTACATAAGTAACTGCAATTTGACAAATAAGTTTTATTAAGTTTTATTTAATAAAAATTCAATTATTTTAATAAGATTGTAAACTTCACAGTTACCACTTAACATCAGGCCTACATACTCGTTTGTTATCTACTCATAAATGATAAAAATAATTAAGTTGGCCATCTTAGTCTACAACATCAGGTGGCCTGCAGGCTTGCTGGCCACTCATATATGATTAAAAACTTAATTTTAAAAAGTTTAATTTTACATTTGCTTCTAGCTGTTCCAGTGACTGCCCAAGGACTGCCAAACGGCGATGCAGCTGCTCTGCAACACGCTGCATATTCTAGCATGCAGAGTTTCCCAGGAGTCGGTGAGTGTCGCTTACCAGCTTCGCTTTTCCCTATCCTCTTAGTATTGTTCTGGCATTAATTTAGATAAGGGCCATAACGTTACCAGATAATCTTAGCCAAAGATATCTTTAAGGTTTATCTAATCTTATAAAAAGTTATCTTTAAGGTGTTTAAATAACTGTCGCTGATTCAACCTTATCTAAATTGATAGCCAAAATTGAGATACCCTCGAGGAAGCATGGAATTTTATTATGTTCTAAAATAAATGTTGACACATACGAATATTAGTTAAGTAATATTACTTAGGTAATATTCATACCTAAGTAATATTATCTAAATACCTAATATTCATATCCTTGCCTGGACACGTTTAGAGCGTCACAGGATTTCGTCTGTTTCTACTTTCTGGTGCTTGACACTTTTGGCCTTCATAAAGTTGTAGTGCGCATACCTATAGTAGTTATAAATAACTTGGCTTAAGTATACTTACGTTATTTAAGTTTTAATGTAGGTATACATACACCTATAATAAACAATTTTTTAAGTCCATGTTAAGCAATATAAATTATGACAGAAACCACAACATAATCTTACTTACACCGACAATTTTGTTAATAATTTAATTATTCTGTGGTCAGTCATTGCCAATGTAATCTATCGGTTGTTTATTATTACGCTTGTCAAAAGTATATTTACAAACAAAAGCAAAACTTAATTTGACAGCTGACAAATTGAACAAAACATTGTTTATTTGAACTGAGTTTATTGTGTTCAAATCGTTTGTTTTTTGCGTCGCTTGGCGGAATTTATCGGCATTTTGGTTCGTAACTTGCGAACAGTTTGACAGTTTAATTCAATCCGTTTTAAATTCAATCGAATATTCGTGGACGATAATTTTGTACCTCGAGTACAGTACTCGTTACCTTGTTTATATTTAAATTGTCCATGTACAGTAAACTGACTTAACTAAATAATTTGATGATATTAAAAGACCTACGAAACATAAGTAGGTACCTATTGAATATTATTTTTTTCGTATTTTCATAGATACCTTCGTATGTATGAAAACTCATCAAATACTAATTCTAATTGGAATTACCTACCTACTGCTTCTCTTTACTTTAGTTATAATTATGTATATATTATTATATAAATTTTTAATTGCATATTAATAAAATTCGTCACCATGTAATATTTTCTTTTTAAATTTTGTTTTATACTAACTTTGCAATTTCACGTTCCACGTAGAACCTACGACTTCTTTTAGGGACGAATACTTATAATGAAACTGCTCTTCAATTTTATTGAGCTACATAATTCACGACAGTTTTTAAAAATTAACACTTTGTAAAATAGAACAAACCCCAATTTCTAAAAACGTAGCTTGATTCAAATTGATGATGTAAATATTTAAATAATAACTGCACCAACCGTGAGTTCAGTTAACTGTTTTCTTTTGTATATTTTTAAACTAATTTTATAATTCATATAATATATCAGTAATATATATCAGTTTATAAATCAGTTCCAGTCATCGCATCCAATATCCACGTTACCAAAAAAACAATTCAAATTTTTCTTCATAAATTTGGCATTCAAATTGTTAATTAAACCAATATACTTACGAGTACATATTATATAATTGAAATCAGCTTAAGAAACCTCACTTTTGTATCAAATTATGTTATTAATTGTCACAAAATCACCTAATTCTACTCGCAATTGAAGTTGGTGGCTTCGTGTAAGTGGTATTTCATTATATCCTGCATCTTCATAGACTTAGTAATTGTACTGTATTGGTTGTTATTGTTTGTGTAAAAGCAGAATTGCATGTCGTAAAGCAATATATTAGATGTTCATTGTGAAAAAGTGCCACTTAATGTTCGACAGCCTACCAAGCGGTATATGGGCAGTTCCCTCAACCGCTGCCGCAGCCGATCGCGTCTACCATTGCGCCCGCGCAGAGAGAAGGTAAGTGGAGCCCCGAGGCGGACCCTGACATCATGACTACGGAATCTTAGCTGTCTGTAAAAGGGACCAGTTTCAAATCATAAAGCGCACATAATGCAACTGAAAATAGGACAAAAGTACCTACCTACGTCGAACAAATTCTAAGAGGACAAATGTGGCCTCTTCTGCACTACAATTAACTTATTCGTCGTAAGAATCCAAAATTCGGGTTTTTCTCTAAAGCGTTGTCCATTGTTTTATAGATTCAATGCCTACCATGGAACATCGTTCAATTCTGACAGCATATTTATTTAATTAAATAAATACCTATGTCAGTTTGTACCTAAGTATATTTTATACAACCAATTTGTATGCATTATTGCATTCTGAAGTATTCTTCTTGAAACTTATTCAGAATGAAACTTCGTTGAAACAACCCATACCTACATGAATCAACATACACAGCAAACGCTGTTCGATTAGGTACTAAGTCACTGGTCCCTTTTGCAAATAGCATTTCCCAAAAGCTCTCTTCTCGAAGTCCTTCTAACTTTCCTCTTCTGCGTCTAACTCCGGTAACTGTACTTCATTCATCTCTATCTATGTTTGTTTTAATCGTTTTCCAACAGACATAATTATGAACAATTACGGTTAGATATTTAATTGATTAATTGATTCGAATTTGACATTAAGACTAAGTTGAAAGTTTTGTCTGCTGGAATACGGTTTCTGTGTATAATTGTATGAAACACATGCGTACAATCAGTGTCTATAGATTCAGTGTTGTTCGTGTGAACACCGCACGCTGTGTACAGTGACATGCAAAGCTTTCGCGGTCCATTCCACATTTACCGGCCGTCATGCGAGCACGTCTGTCGCTGTACGCTGTACGCTACTGTAGTTTGTGTGTCGTCCTCCATGTTCAATGTGTCAATGTGTATTAGCATTCCATTACTTTCCAATTATGTTATGTATCATTCACAATGTCGGTGTTCAGAGGCAGATTTGTGAGTTCTTTAAAGATTTTCTGGTGTTCCCAGGCTGCTCCATCTCCGGCCCCGAGGGGTGCAACTTGTTCATCTACCATTTGCCCCAGGAATTTGGCGATGCTGAACTGATGCAGATGTTTCTGCCCTTTGGGAATGTGATCAGCAGCAAGGTATTCATCGACCGGGCCACCAACCAGAGCAAATGCTTCGGTACGTTTAAGACACAAGCTAAGATAATGTTGTACGCTCAAAAAATGAGATGTTATCAATGAGCTTCGTTTGCCAGCATTAATGCAAGTTTACTAAGCCTCAAAATCCGGGACCACCTCAAATCATAAAAAAGCACTGCCCAAAAGCCAAAATTAATATGAAACACTTTGTACAAATATCAGTATTTCAATTAGGTATTTTTATGGTCAGTAAGATACGCATTGACACACCTCGAATAGTATTTAATTATATCGAAAAACAAGCGCAAACGTTTTTATCTTTCGGCAATTAACTTCAACTCAATCTTTTATATTACAGGCTTCGTTTCATTCGACAACCCGACTTCGGCGCAGGCTGCTATCCAGGCAATGAACGGGTTTCAAATTGGGATGAAACGGCTAAAGGTCCAACTGAAACGACCAAAGGACGCCAATCGGCCTTACTAACACGAGACGCCGTCCCCGCGCGCTTTCGGCGCGTACGTAAGTACCTAACCAATTATTTTATTTTGCCTTCAACCCATTTTAAGTCCCCCTGCTGGCCACGGGTCTCTCCCCACAACCGGGGAAGACCTGAAGCATACTCCACCACGCTACTCCAATACGGGATTGGTGGAGATACGGGTGGCAATTTATTTTAATTCTTGAAAAGAAATACTTTTTTTTTAAATAATTCTTTGAACTCGTATCTGAGAGTCCAAGAAACATGCATTCAAAACAAAATACTTCATAATTTATTGCTTGATGTACATAAAATACAAAAAAGCCTTACTTTTTAAACAATATACCTCACTGTTTTCATAATATTCCACTTGATGTCACTACTGAGGACTGAAGTGTTGCTATCCGTTAAAATTATAAAATTTCTGTACATTTATTTATTTGAAATTACATTTATGTTTTCTGCATTGTGGAATTCTAGATTTGTAATTTAAACAATGTCTTATATTACCCATAAATTCACAATAAATTGTTTGTTGTTGCAGGAGGCGGCTATACTGTTCCCCTCGCCCGTAATGCGCTTTTACGCGGTATAAAATGATGAATCCGTTGAGGAATTTAATACAAGTTTATTGTATTGTATAGTAAATATCATTACTTACATACTTACTAAAGATTTGTGCAAGCCTGCTCGGCGAGTATACTACATTAGTTAAAGTAATTTATTGGTCAGCGCGTAGAAAAGCTTCATTCTATCATTATCGATTAATCATTAAATTACTCTATTATATTATTATATATACAATTTATTAACTTTGATTAAATTATTATTATTATAAAATGACACATTATAAAAATTTTGTCATTCGTAATCATACTTCTACTTCTAAGTACTTAACGTTTAACTGAAACTTTTAACATAAATTTATTAAACTAGTTATTTGCTTGAATTAAGCCAAACTGAATTTATTAAGTAAGTTGAAAATGTAAGAAAAAAAATGTATTTTAATTATTGTATATTGCATAAAAAAATTGTAGGGCTGCGGTCGCACAGGTATCTTTGGCTCTTTCGTTGTTCTGTTGAGTATAGAGGGCGCTGGTCTCCATGCCGCGATCCGCTCCACGTGCGTTCTGTTAGCGGAGTTGTGCAACAAAGATACGCGTGCGCCCTGCCGGCCGTCGCGGACACTGTTGTCTCCCTCCACCCTAAATATCACACTAATGTAAGTGCTGACTATATATCACTAATGGAGTAAATTGTCCTATATTTTATTAAATTTTATTACATGTGTGTCTGGTAAGCCATTCGCTGGGCAGTACCAATCACAGATTTAAAAAAATGTTAAGCTGGAACGCATTCTGCATCCACATCCTTTGATAGAATCGTGCATCTGTTTCATACTTTCACTTTTCAATATTCTAAAAAAGGTTTAACTGTAATTAAATAGGATTTTACTGTATTTGGCATTTAAAAATTAGTAACAAATTGTTATGATACGCTTTTATCAAATGAAACAATACTTATCTACTTGCTTTCTACATTTCCTAATATCAAAAATTGTATATACGAGTACGTTTCTTACATCTTCATCTTTTTCCTTCTTAAAATTGTAGTAGGTAACTTCTTTCAAAACTGTCGATAAGTGGTATGTCCAGCGTTTAACGTACATGTTAGTAAAATATACTATTAGGTCAGTCCAAAAGTTCGTGCGCATTCCGGCGAAATTTTTAATTGGTGTGAATAAAACACAATTTGACATTTTAATCTATGATATATTTTCCTCGGCTATCGACAATATCTCGCCATCTTTCTGATAGCTTTTTATTCCACTTGTGTATAAAGATTCTGGTTTTGAAGTAAAAAAACTTCTGTGTCATCGCGAATCGCATAATGCTTTAGTAGCTCACACAGAACTTTTGGACAGACCTATTAATACCAATGTTGGTGACAAAATTTAATTATTGTATTGAACGCTGTGTACAAATGAAAGTGCACTTCATCATTATCAAGATCGTGTTTTATGTGTTGTAAATTCCAAATGGGCTGTGATATAAAAAATATAATATCAACTAATGGATTGTACAGGCCGTTTGTCTATATGCATATTAAATGTATAAACGCTCCACTTTTAACCGCTCGCACAAGGAACCCTAAAATGCAAACATGAATGTCCAAATTACAAATTTTGCCACCTTAAGGAATGCTTACCGATTTTTAGTAATGCATTGTAGATAGTCTTCAATGTTTATAGTGAAATTATTACCTTATTTTCGGCTGAAGATTCCTAAACGTGGCAACACTTGACCAGTCAAAGTTTGTAGTTGTGTATTTCGTGTTATATTCAACCGATAAAAATCATCTCATAAAATATGTGAGAAATAAATTAAATAGTGTATAGTTGTTAAAAAAATTACACTTAACAAATAAAAATGTCAAGTTGTATGTCAGCGTGCGGGCGGTCCACTCGCAACAACGCGAAGTCAATTCTCAAGGAGCGTGCTTTTCTAATGTTTATTTCGTGCATTGGTGTGTGTAAGTGTGTCTATACATAAAAGATCATATATAAAAAACTATTTATTGTAAGGTGTTAAATACAATAACTATGAGTAAAAGCCTCCTGGGAGCCAACAGTGAGAGAAGCGCGAGCTAACAGATTAACAAAAAAAATCTAGTGTAATTTCTACCGAAAAAAATAGATTCATAATCAAAAATGTACCAATATAAATTTAAACTGTTAGATATAAATGCGTGCGCGCGGGCGAATCCTGTACTCGGTGTGCCGGATTGTGTTAAACATTATCACTCGATCGTGGATTGGCACATTTTGTAAAGTATAACCATAAGCATGTATTCTCAACACGCGTTCAGAGTACATAGCGTGACAATACTTTGATCATGTTACAATCAACACTACGGTTTAAAGATTATTATTGTAAAAAGCACTTGCGATATCTATAAAGTAGCAAATACTTGTTGAGATGTTACTAAACAATTTTTATTAAAAACAATAATAAAATCATTCGATTTGCGATATAATTCGTGAACAAGTGCACTTTTTATAATAATATATTAAGTAGAAACTTTGAACCCGCTGTGTGGAGTGAGCGCAATGCATTGATAGACTGTATCGAGAGTTGCCAACCTAAATTCTTTATCTGCCTTGCTTATATTTCGTCCTTATGGAACGAGTCAGGGAGGATAGCAACAAAGATGCAGGGATCGACTTAGCTATGTCATGCGCACAATCTAGAATTCTAAAATAAATTAATACGAGAAAAGAGTAACTTGAGTAGCACTTGTACGATGATCAACAAAGAAAGCGTTTCCTAGATTTCATTTTAATAATTTCTGTTTAATCTGTAACACCCAAATATTTCCGTCCGGTTTCATGCACCATCTTTACTGCTAAAATAAAATTAGCCTCTCTATTTAATTGGGTGTAAACTATTATCTAATAGCTTACTACAAACTTGCCAGTCTTGCCACATAGTTTACAGTTGTTCTATTTAATCAAGAGTACCGACCGTATGGCAACACTTCCTATCCTTATACATGTTGATGCCCAGTGGCGTCCTCCTAATGCCAGTGGGTTCAAAGCGAGCGCTACCGTACATAAGACGAAACAAGACTGCTTTTAAATTAATAAAATGTTTAAACAAACCACCACAAAGGAGACTAAATAAATAAAAGCATGAATAGCTTTAAACGATTAGCCAATGATTGAAAATATTAAAAACATCTATTATTACTTATTTCAAAACAATTTCAGTATCCACTAGTCTAGTGGAGGTACTGGTTTTGAACGGTTACGTTATTAGTAGTAATATAATATCTATTGGATAGCTAATGCCTTATGGGAATTGTGTTGAGACAGTTTTGTTCTCTGTGTGCGGTATCGCGCCACGTGTCCCGCTGCCGCCACAGCGGTAGCGAGCGTTCGGCCGCCGCCCGCCTCTAGTCAAATATTTCACTCACCACAAGACATAGAATTTTATATTTACACAAATATAATTATTATATTATATTGATATAGTATTCTAGTTTTAGGCGTTTATGATTTAATAATAAGCCGAGTGCATTAACGACATCTTATGTAGGTAGGTACTTAAATGTTAAATCACATGACAGATGTCGTGTAATCGTAGGTACCTGTATAGTTCTTCTCTCCGGAACTAACGTTTGTGCAATATGTTAATTGTTACGCTTTTTAATCGTTTTAGCGATATTCGTTTACTGAGCAGTGTTTGTTTCTGCCTCCGTTTTGTTAGTTTTTTCCTCTCTTAGATATAATTTGTGGTCTCGGTTCATGGAACGGCCGAACCGGTCTTAGTGAAATTTTAGAGGGCGCTTTACATCCGACGACAAATCGGTCGCTTCACCTGAAGTGTAACGTAGAGATCGTCGGGAAAGTGAATCGTTTGAGTGTAAAGCGAGTTCAGTCGTAGATAAAGTTTGTAGTGCTAGGGCGAGGCGTTTTGCCACGAGCTCGACGGCCCCTGCTCAAGTGGCCGGAGTAGCCGGAGTGGCCGGAGTGGGTGGAGTGAGCGCTGAGGGCCGGCGGCGCCCGGCTAGCGAGCCCGAGGCGCACGCCGCGCATCTTAGGTTACAGAATATATCGATGCCAAACCAGAACACGTATACTTAGTATATATTACGACTTATCGATTATCGATAATATCACCTCCTGGGTAATGTAGTGTAATACGCCCGCGGACCGTCGTCCCGCGGCGGCGCGTCCAATCGGCTAATAATAATATCTACTTATATCTTTATACTGTTTAAAATTAAACGAAATCCCTAAAGATATAAATAATTGCGGCGACGCAAAAGTTAAAATAGAATAAACGAGTCCTCTTCAAACGTAAATTGATCGCCCATAAAGTGATTCTAGGATACAGGGTATGCTTTGCGGTTATTTAAATGTATCTAAATGTCTTCATGTAGGCAGATTGCCGATCTCTCCGGAATCGGCCCTCTAACGCTGACCGTTTCTGGGGCCGCGCTATCTGATCGGGATACGTGTAGCGTCGATAGCGGTCGGTGTAGCCAGCGGCGGGTTTAGCTAGAAACGAATTATCGGACGCGACCTGCGCCGTGACAAACAGTTACTCGTACAGATTGCACTATCGTGTCGGGGCCTCGTGGACGGAAACAGGTATGTCGACGGAACGGTATGTAGGGATTTCAAGCGATCAATATCAAAAACTATGAAATTGATGATGGTTTCCAAGCGTGCAGAGTTTATGAGGGTACCTGCCGTCTGTCACGGCTGTGAGTCTCATCTGATATTTGTCTAGCGTTAGAGAAAGGCGGCACGACACGGCTCGCCGTGCATCGGCCTCCCGGCGGCGCATCACTCTCGGGTCCACTGTAGTCTGTCGCGATTTTTATACTCTCTCGTAACTATCGTAGTGTAACCGAACCCTCATCGTCATTCGCGACTTCAACACACCTGCTTAGCTTCCTTGTTTGATGATACGACCCAGCGTCCTCATCCAATGTTCGATTTGCGTAGACCGAGTATCCCCATTCACTCTCATTCACTCATACTTGGATAAAACAAACGGGATTATCCTCAGGTTGCCGTCGTTGCTGATTTATGCGAATTATATAAATGTTAAAAAGTGAACCAAGAATATTTCGATCGAATTTTGACCGAATGTCATTTCGATTACCAAAGATATACATAAAAATATCTTAAATCAAATATTCAATATCCGCCGACGGCATCCGTAAATACTTGAATATCTTAAAAACAACATCTTAGTATTACGAAATCGAATTTTATAAGTGAAATTAACTCCTAAAATTTTATAAATATTTATCCGCAAACTTAATTCGTCTTGGCGCTCGCGTAGACGTGGGAAAGTCTTTCGAAGCACTGAAGGATATTTGGATCGTATGTAAATGGTATGGAATTTGAATCGTTACTTAGACGATGTAGGTAGACAGTCGGGATGCGGATACGACGCGACGCGACGACCACGCGGCGACGACGCGGCGACATATCGCGCGACTTCTCGCATCGTACGCGTATCGTTTCGTCTAAAGCACTTCCCGACGCTAGTTAGTAAGATGAAAGCCAATATTTTAATCAGGAGAAACAAAATTAGAATTGGGAGTAATTAATCATATGATTATATATCTATTTATATAAGATATGGAGAGAGGCGCATAGTGCTTTTATGAATCGTAGGTCCTAGAAATGAAACAAACAATCTAGTCATATCTTCTTCGTTTATTTATTTTTGTCCTATCGCTTAGCATAGTTTAGCTTCAAGCACAAGTTATCCTAATTCTATCTGAGTTCGACAGAAAGTAGGACGTAAGTACTACTAACAGTCGTCGACTTAACGTATCGGAAACTTAACCGCATATACCTACACTGATATGATTAAGCTGTCTATAGTCAATGTATTCACTGCATAAATGAAATATTTTGGTATAACGCACTAATAAAAAGGTTACTACTATAGAAACGCTGATATAGTCAAATATCTACTAAATTATGTTTATGATAAGTTATCCAGAATATTGTTTAATCGAGTGTAAACTTCATTTATATATAGTTAACCTTATAGATGCATAAGGACATATATTATATGTATTAATATAATTTAATGTTAAAAGATAGGGATGAGATGAAATGGTATAACCGTTCGGTTAAGTTAGAGGTTAAAAAGTTACCTTAGAAAAGAGAGTTACAAGTTAAAGTTTTAACGATAAGGTGAAGTGTAACTCATAGTTCTGCTAATTGATTTGCTGGCGGTACATCATTAATGTTAATGTATCGTCAGCGTAAAAACAAAACACGCCGTCCGTACAGATCTCAAGTTTCAACTGTATGTTACTATCAAATTCGTGTACAGCCCGCGTACAAAAACACAAAACTCAATTCGTCTTATAAAGCTGAATCCCTGTTTAAAAATAGATACAGTTTATTGTACCTCCATAATTGGGCATTATTTCCGAACGAAATACGTAACCTTTTCATGAAATGGTAAAAAGTTAGACCGAGAGCAGCTTAAATCGTGTAACAAATAAAATTAACATTGGATAAATTCACACAAGGAATTGACTGTCAAAAAGATTTTTTTTTTTTTGTTACTAATAATATTTATCAGGTACGACAAATTTAGTAAGTTGAGGAGATTGGCGAATTGAAAAATTATAAATAGGAACTAACAAAATTTCAACCCCTTTTTAATTTGCAAGTAAAGTCAGTCCAGAGATTATGTAAACTGATGCGTCATTTTGCCAAAATACAACAATTTTAAAACGGCAAAGATTTTTACGAACATCTTTTATTTTATTAATTGAACTGTAAAGTTTTAAATAAGGATTCAAATTGAAACGAAGTGCCCTATTTCCAAACAAATGAGAGTGTACATACATATATATGACATCATATCTAAATTAGGAGCTTATAGCCTTTTGCGCCGAGGCCTCTCGGGCGGGTGACAGGGTGACGCTGTGTTACGATTAGGGAAATATAATCATAATCTGTATCTCTATGTCACGCTTAGATATGGATCTTTTTGTTCGGGCGGCTCGGAATATGGACATTGGGGTAAAACTTTAAAATATGTCTTTCCGTTATTATGATCTTCTAAATTTAAAAATCCTATACCATAGCTTATTAAGACGGCGTAATTGTCACGCTAAATTTACTTTCATTTTAACATAACGACTCGAATAACGATTTATCCAGTTACATAGTCAATTTATCCGAAGTAAAAATACAAGTAATATATTAACATTATTTATACTACTAGCTCCTGGTCAAGTACCAGACCATGTTAATGGAATTCTAAAATATTTTCTAACATCACAATTATTAAATTCAGTTATATTTAATAACAAGCATTGTGTTTAGCCGCCCGACAGTCCAAAATGTTTACAAGAGCGTGGTTTCGTGCAGCGAACCTGTGAAAAACGCGTATCAAAATTGTGCAAACTATAATTATTTATTTATTTATAAATAGCGATGCACAATTTTGGTAGCCATTATGTAACTCGCGAGTCACAAAATTGTCCAACACACTGTTCTGGATAACTTATAGCTGAATAGTTTAGAAGTGAACAATATACAATCTTTTGTATAGTTTGTATAACATTGTTTGGTCCAAAAGCGGAAGATTTCAGTTAATTCGCTTCTTTCATTGGTGCAAAAGCACGCTGCAGTTCTTATAACTAAGATTTAAGATATCTCTCTACATTGTGTTATATCTTAAATTTCAGTTAGTAAGTAATCGAAGTTTTAATAACATTGCAACTCAAATTAAAATAAAAACTACAAATTAATGTTTTTAATCATCATAAGGTATTTACATACACTTAATGACCGAATGAAGTATTGAATGAACGGCTTCTGTCGACTAATTCTATATTGTGTTATATCTAAAATTTCAGTAAGTTTCGAAGTTTTAATAACATTGCAACTCAAAGTCAAAACTTCAAATGTTATTTACTTAATGAACGAATGAAGTATTGAATGAACTATTCAGAAGAGTGTATATTGTTTACGTATAGCTTAGCAAAGGGATGCCTGATGGGTGTCTGTGATATACGCTTGTAATAATCGTCCATTGAACCAACTATGTTATGTACCTATCTTGTAAACTCACTAATTTTCCCAGTAACGTTCCGTTTCGCTCGTTTACGGCTTGAACTAAATTTAATTAAGATAAAGCTGTACATTGAAATATCTTAACATATTTTACACTGAAGCATAATTTCTCATACTGATCATAGAGCACTGAGACGACGTTTACCTTTAATTATTGCCATAGATATTTAGCCAAAGCGCGTGTTTACGTATAAGGATTTGAATTGTTTTGTTTAAAATATTTAAGTTAACTATTCAAAGATGGTAGATTTATACGACGTAGCATAAGTGTAACTTTATTTGCCGTTTTCTTGAAAACAATATTTGCAAGTTGCCTTCAAACTATTAAAACTACCTGTTAACATAGTATACAATTGTAAAATAGACCATTGTAACATATATAATTTTTTCTTCTCGATGTTTAAATGTAAATAGGAAATTTTAATACCTAAATATATTATTACACAATCTGTAACCATTAAATCAATGTGTTGAATGGTGACGTTTGAAACTATCTATTTTATCTGTAATTCAATGGATGTAACATAATTATATAGTGTTATAAATGTATCGATGTAAGTAACTATTAATTGTTATACTATCAAATAAGGCTCCTCATAAATATATGTTACAGATTGTGTGATAACCCTAAAAAACTATTTCTCAAATGGATTTACGTACGAAAATTAAAAACCACCGTTGTGTTAAAAGCTTCTTTTGTTAGAAACGATTGTAAGTAATCAATGTCCTCATACGCGATAAACTTCATCGACAACCAAAGTCATATTTTTTTATGGAAACTCGTTAACCCTCTCATGTATAGGAACGAGTCTTAACTCTATTACAGGTTTTAGTGGTAGTGTATTATACATTTTATGTTAAATTCCCGCTAAGTTTTGTACTCGATAAAAAAATATATTGGGACATTGTATATCAGTGTTCATGATTGGGGAAACGGTTAGATAAATTGATGATGTACAAACAAATTTGTTGTTTAATTAGCCGCATTGTTCTTATTAAAACCCACAAATTAGGTTAATGTTTAACGAAATTGCACAACCTGTTTCGCTGTTATTCATGACATAAGATTATTTTAATAATACGTTGTAATTGTGTTTATATGTTGTATGTTTTGAATAGATTATTGATTCTGGTGCTGTATTGGGTAAAGTTATTTTATATCTAAACTAGCGACCCGCTCCGGCTTCGCACGGGTGCAATGCCGATACTAAATAAGTACCACCTTCAACCCTTTTTTTTTATGTCCCACTGCTGGGCACGGATCTCTCCCCACAACTGGGGAAGGCCTAGAGCATACTCCACCACGCTGCTCCAATGCGGATTGGTGGAGGTCTAAATAAGTACACTACAGAAAAACTGTGAACGTTTATACATATAAACCTTCCTCTTCAATCACTGTATCTATTAAAAAAAACCGC
>DWAV01000507.1:0-19119 GCA_018231305.1 Noctuana lactifera
GCGATCCACACTACCAGCGGGGCTATGCGCGCTTCAGCGGGGCTATGCGCGCTTCAGCGGGGCTATGCGCGCTTCAGCGGGGCTATGCGCGCTTCATACATTGGTACATACTAAATATAAATTGTAAAATGTATACATAAACATATTTTTACTAACATATTGTTGTGGTGTTTGATATAAAATTTACAGATATATTTGCTAAAAACATTTAAGCATTTAATGTTCATCATTTAAGTAGAATAGTGATGGTATAGGTATTTTCACTGAAGGTACACAACAAAACGTAATATGTATTCCTAATAACCATAAAAAAGTATATGTACGTAAATAATGGATTCAAAACTTTTAATTGCTGAACAAGGTTCCTGGTAAAAATATCTCAAATTAAACCGAAAAGCAATTCAAATTACGTAAAGTCACGGTTGCAATCGCGTAAAGTGTGTCGATAACAGAACATCACGCTCTGACGTGATGTTTGTAGGCGCACAGAGCAGGTGAAATGATTTCATTCATATTCATTTACATCGTATATTACGTTTTAAATAAACTAAATTTAAATTGGAACCCAAAAATGTGACTTATTTATTATTATTGCTTTAAACGAACCATCATTGTATAAAACTTTTACGTTTCTCAAAAGCGGCTTTAACGATTTCGATGAAAATTGCGGGAATTTTTGGTTCAAGTACCAGTACCATGCTTCATTGCGCATCAGTAGCATCGCGTACCTACTTCAGTGAATAATATAATGTGCAATTAAAAACAGACAGTCACAATAAATTATTGCAACCAAGATCTATAAAGTAAGTACTATCAAGAAAGCGGACAATAAAATATTTGGTTCCCATAAATAGGTAAGTAATATCTCAAAAAAGATGAGATGAGACAAAATAAATAAAGTTGTTTATAGGCTAAATACGAGTAAATTCACTGTTCAAATTAATAACTTAATATCAACTAGTACTAAGATTGATACAAATTACTGTCAACCTGAGCATTTAACTTGCCAAAAATATGTATAGGTACATGTACAGTATGGCAAGTTTGTTTTTATATGTAGGTACATATATTATTATGCTACGAGTACCTACCAACTATTTGCTTAAATCATAGCAACATCGCTTCATTGATTTTAAAAAACGTTTAATGTTTTACTAAATTATTCAAATGCCTTTTTAATGCTTATTATTTATGATAAACGATTTTAACTATCATCTTTACACATAACTCTGGTTTTTATATTAATGCTGGCATTCCAAGAATATTGCATATTAAATAGGTAAGTAAATTCTTCATGTACTTACTATCACAGAATCAGATGTGTATAATTAAATATGTATATAAATGTAGGTAAATACTAAATACCTACTTTTTACACCTCGCATGTCTCAAATGCTCGCCTTTGAAACATTCCCGATACAAAATTATGCGTAGATCATGGTAACGTAGAAAAACCGTAATCCTTTTCATAAGATCTTGGGAAAATAACGAGCATTCTGATGTAATCGACTTATCATAGATAATAATGGTATACAAAAACACCCATCTCTGGCTTATTTCTTTTTACTCGACAGAAACTTACAAAGCAATGTACCTATCTACCTATCTAATTGTAGCTAGTGTAGCTACATAACAAAACAAAGTTGCTCGTCGAACGAATCTCAATAAGTTACAATAAAATTGGAGTACATTAACATTACATTCCATTACAAGGTAAATATATTTATTGTTATCAATTTCTCGACAATTTGTATCTTTGTTCTAATTATAGAAATAGTGCTTTTGATTTGACCTGGGTACGGAGTGTTCACTGTAATAAGTATAAGTACTTCCGTTCGTATGCGCTGTTTAAGTAAAAACTAATAATGCAACATTTTGTTACCACAATAATCGAGTCGTTATAATATAAAACAATACGTGAATTATCCATTAGGTGGGTATGTTATGTATTTCATAAAAAATTATAAATAAGTATTTTTTGTGAAAACAAAGTGTCAGCAATTTGTTGAGAAGGGGTTGTTTTGAAATTAAAAACATTTGCGTGCTATTTAATTGCTAGTTGTTAACTCTTAGCTCATTGACACATCATCATCCTAATACACATCCTACGTCCAAACATCCAAATAATACCTTAGTCAAACTGAAATAGATAGGTATAACGGTACTGTAAAAGTAGTAATGTATTTTCTAATTTACTTAACTGAATCCTATTAATATCAATATTTTCACAGTGTAAATAAAATATTATTATGCCAGCTTGAAATGGACTCATATTAACTAACTGATCAACTGACACCTCAAACTGCCGTGTAAAATCCAAAACAATATCAGCCGACGCGGTGAGTGTGAAGCTAACGAGCATCGAATTAAAATTTGGTATCCAAACCAAATCGGCAGGACCAGCGCGGCAGCGCACCGGAGCCGGGGACATGCAGCGCGTTTCACGCAAGAAACGAGCCGATTCGACGCGGCTCGCCCAACAATGGCCGCGGCAAGCTTTATTTGTTAATAATGTGTTACGGCGAACGAATGTAACATGCCAATTGACCGCTGATAATAGCGATACCTAATATCGCTATCGGATTTCCAGTACCGTCGGGCGAGGGAATTTCTATTTCCCCGACATTTTTACCGCGTAAGTACCTCAAGCATAAAAAGCCCTCGTTTGATGCAAAAAAAATAGATGCTAATTTGTGTCTCAAATGAAAAAGTTTTTAACCTACGATTTAAAGAATAAATCATGTATTAGAAAGCTCATTTTCATTTAGGTACAGACCTACTCTATGGAAGATAAGTATTTGAAAATGCTACGAAGGACGATTAAATTTAGCGATTTATTTTTCCAGCTGCCGCTATAAAATTTAGAGGAGAATCTGGGTTAGAATTAAGATTATGTCTTGTTTGTTAAAATGTATTTTATCGTTCAACAACATTGCTTGGATAACTTAAAAATAAATTTGAAATGAATTGTGTCTACTTCAGATTGCGAAAGGTAATTCGCCTTAATAGTGAATCGTACATTAATTAATATTACTGAACTGCGTAAAGGTAAATGGGCTTTAGGAGTAGTGCCTACTACCCCCTGTAATTTAATTCGGTGACCGACGTGTCAGCCCCGTGTTGGATGAATATTAATTTGCAATATAGTGGCTAATAAAGTTTCCCACTTATAAAAATTATGTATTCGTACAAGTGAAAGATAACCTTAGCAACAGAATAGAACATTGCGAAATTTGTGAAGATAAGTAGATACGAGTAGATCATCATAAACATAGTGTTTTTTTCACACCAAACCTCTATCACAGTTTAAAAATATATACAGACCAATGTGGACAGCACCTTAGTTATATTATAATACTTAATTACAATGTTTATGTCCACTCTAAGTAGGTAATAGACAATTTACAACGCGCTTGCACTACTAATAAGTATAAAACCAGTAATGGACAACAGTTCGATGTTGTACTCGTAAGTGATAACCGTATAATAAGATGCCAAAAAACATTACAATCGCTTTAATTATATAGCGGAATTAAATTATGCTAACCTTCTGTAAACATCAGGATGTAAGTCAAACCTAACTAGTCATAAGTTATATTAATGCACTGGCTATATTTAAAAAAAAAATCAACTGCCACTTCGTGTCAGAAATTCAGAATTATCCTCAACGGCCACTTGAAATATCTAACACCTGTACCACTTTTATCTGCTGCTCTCAATATACATTTTACTGAAACGAAGTGGCAACTAGGAGTGCAGTCCAACTGACGGTAAGAGGCCACTACACTCACTAAAATAGACAGGCTTTTTACTAAATAAACATGATTTTATGACGTGTAATTTCAATAGGTACCTACCGCTGTACTAAATGGTACCTACGTATAAAAAATATCATGTATATTTTTTCAGCACATAATACGCAAATGATTTATTTTTTGTAATAAAAGGGTTAACTTCAAAGGTACCATATAAAAATAGTGTGAGTTATATAAATATATTGATTGATGATTTTCTATTATTAACATAATTAACTATGATGTAGTTTCACTACGATAGTAATAATTATCTTAGTATGGGAACGAAATCTTATTTTCAAGATTTTCTCAAACCATTCCAACACCCTAAATACCTTAGATGGGCGCGACAAATGACTGCCGGTCCACCGCTGTAAGATTGATAGGGCGTCACCGATAGATGGCAGTGTTCGCCATTAATTAACACCGTGCGTTTGAGGTTATGCCCCCAGTCGTCACGGTGTCGCCCGCCAATCGTCCGAAACGCCACCACTGAGCTACACACCCGTACTACAAGTAAAAATAAACCTCCAGAAACTCTTGACTGTTCTCCAATTAGGTATGTTATTCTAAAGGCACTTCTCTAGAAAATTCCAGGGCCCCAAATGAAATGAAAAGATAAAATTCCTCGATTGATACTTGTCTAACTTATTACTCTACGTTTAATAATGGAACTTCACGGCATTTTCAGCTATACCTACTGACACAGATCAATTCGTCAATACACTCTAACGTCGATTACGAGCTGTCAATAAGACTTTACATTTAAGTACGATCGTAGTAGCGGCCTGCCTTTACCGTGTTAATATGGCGGCTCCAGTCTTAGTACCTACTTTGTGTACATACCCGATAATCCTAATAAAAAAAATTAAAAAAATTAAAAACAAAATGGTATTCTGTATCAACCACCCTAAACAATTTTTTTAGTCGGTAATACGCATCGAATAGTTTACACGTATGGCAACCATGGTAGGGGCGAGTGGGAACTGGGAACTGATTTATTCTTAGGAACATAATTTTAGACGCTGCACCATCAATTCATTCTTATTCTTAAATAAGAATAAATTGATCGCTTTCTCTGTCCCTATATCCCTATGTATGCTTAAATCTTTAAAACTACGCAACGGATTTTGGTGCGGTTTTTTTTAATAGATAGAGTGATTGAAGAAATATAAACGTTCACAGTTTTTCTGTAGTGTATTTAGTATCAGCATTGCACCGTGCGAAGCCGGGCGGGTCGCTAGTTAGGGATAATAAAGAACCTTATAGGCATTTCGTACCGTAGGTATGTCTTGTTTTATTTCACAACACAAAACAATTATCCTTTTCAACATAAACCTACCTAATAATGTAAATGAAATTACATAAACATTTAAAAATTGAAAGCTATGTGTGTCGTTTACCAACTTTCCTGTATTCAGAAGCGCATACAAATGGTCAATTAGAAGAGGCATCACTCATCCATCATAGCCGTAGGTCCGTTGCTGTTGAGTTGAGCGAAACACGTACTACCTTGCCACGTACGCTGATTTGAATCTTTCGCCCACTTCTGCCCAATTTGGGTGTGTACCAAGATTTTGAATTTTGAATGGACTATAAAACATACGTTTTGACTAATAGAAAGTAATGTGGGTATGTCACTAAAAATTTATGATGCAATTTGTACATCAACTCCAGGTTAGTTCAGTTTTATGGTGGAAGTTAAGTTAAAACATAAGTTCTGAACGCAACCGTTGAGGCCTGTTTTTCTAGGCCTTCATGAATTTAGTGATATAAACTCGCCCAAGAAAGACGTTTTCCGGATTTCGGTGGATAAAAAACTGGGAACATAAGAAGTTTTAAATCTGACACGATTAAAACTGCGCACACATAATTATTATTATACTTCAATACAAATTCGTAAAAGTAAAAGAAACGAGCACCATAGCGAACACCAGCAGAATTACCACCATAGACTATATTTTTACCAATAATGAGTTACTTAGTTTAAAATTCATATCTAACATTAATGACTATGATGAAGACAGTAGTAAAGACGAATTAAAAACTTTAACTTGTGTAAGTTGCTATAAAATTAATCAGAAATAACTAGATACACATAAATGACCAAACAGAAAACATGTACTAATTGTACAATGTACATAATATTGTACATGCATTGCCTTGCAAGAAACATGGATCTAGGGTATTTTTATAGTCGATACACAAGGGTCCAATCACATTGGCGTAATGCGAAAGACATTCCAAATTCAATGCACGCCGCTGCGTTTGCCATTAAGTTGACCATCACCCTCTCCGCCCCCGCTCCGCCGCCCGCTCCGCGCACTCCATCCGCGCCGAGAGCGACGATCCACGCTCAGTATAAACTTCATTGCAAATTAGCCGCACATTCTCACTTACACACTTGGACTGTTTACTTAATAGCCGTTGTAATGTGTACAGTTTTTTGCACGCACGTGTCAGCTTTTTCCCGCAGTGTCAGCAAATGGCTCGGAAAATCAGGTTTACCATTTTAATTGACATAATAGAATTCGTGGCGACGATTATAATGACGTTGTTACCAACATAATATTATGTCGAGATTTTATGCCGTTTTTGCTGGTCACGCTGTGGCAAATAGGGTTGATATAATTCACCAGTTTGTATGCAACTCCGTCTACACGTATAATTTTCTCACTCATTCGTAGAACAAATGAAGCGCATTTAATTAGCGGTTACATAGTGTGGTGACATTGACAATCTGTAAGAATTTAAAGAGCGCTTTTATGGTGGACTGATACTGTAATTAAGAGTTTCAAAGCGATAATGCTATTATCAGCGATACAAAACACTTGAACGAAGAGTATCTGCTTATTGTTTTAGGAATTGCAATAAATTAAAACAACAACAACAAAATAATGATTATACCTACATAATAACAACGGCAACGTGATTGATTATGATTCTGTAATTTAGAAATGTATTATGTAGGGTAGGTATTGTAGTAAAAACTTATTTTAATGATTTTTGACATACTCTGATTAAAATTAAATGTATTCGGCAATATTGAATAAATAACTATTTAGTGAATCAGTTAGGTACCTACTTAATGATGAATCACCTTATAAGTATATCATATATAAGTACACCATATTCTGTTTATAAAGTAGGTAAGGTGTGCAATATCTAAATATTCGTTGACGACGTCGATCGGGTAACATTTAGGGTAAATGTTTTTATAAAAGAAAATTACACATTATTCAGTTATTATTCTCGTTCGGCCATTCAAAAGCCGATCACTTCAAATGGCCGACAAAGCCTCCGTCTCTAAATTATTCCAGCATAATCTATACTTCCACACCATTGCCGACACATTTTCCATTTCCCACGAATGATGGAGCATGAGCTGTAATCTCGCTACCGAGGGTCCGGCTTAGGTTTATCGCTTGTCCGAAAATTATCGGCTTCTGTCAAGCAACGGGTGAACAGGCTTGTTTCTTGACGCTCGACCAAGTACACGAGACAACAAACACGATTATACAGATGGTACCTTAAGAGATTCTTTCTGGGAAAGTGTGTTAGGTACCTACCTACCTATATCTAATAAGGGAAAACTTGTGGTGTAATTTAAACACTAAAGTAGGTTCCGTTCTGTACCTACTTAATGTATAGGTATAGGTACTTATACTTTAAGAACAGCGGAGAGGTCATTTCGTAAAGCTTAACTTTAAGCATTTAAAGTGGAATCCAATTCAAAAGTCATACCTTTTGCATCATGGTACTCACATTTTATTACATGAATAAAAGTAAAGATGTTAAGTATATACTTACCTATGTATCTAAATAAAGCAAAACGTTGATCTAGATAATAGACAAAGGAATTACACAAAATATACTTAGACAAAAGAATACCCACGTACAAAACAAAAATATACCTTTTAGGTATCTATAGGTACACCTACTTAGTACGAAATACCAAATGAACAGTTTATTTTTATATTTAATCATGAACGAAACGTGAATATTCCATTAATATTTTTAATATTTAATCTCATAGTGCCTACTTGCTCCGAATAGGTAACATACAAATAGGTATACAAATTTAATGTATTATTTTTATATCCTATTATATTTTCATCAAAAATACCGATGCTAAAAACAATATTAAGCGCACACGCAATAATACTTAACTTTATGTTTATTACGTTTTATTTATGGCTTGAAGTAAACATATTAAAACTGAGAGTCATTTATGAGTGTTAATTGAAACCATCGGCAGGAATTTACTGTTGGTGTTATTAAAGGATTATTTGGGTCCCGTAGAAAACCTTAAAATTGTCTCGTCATGAAAACATGAGTTCAAAAGATACACGTAATGAAGTAAGAGCTGCATAACAAATTAATTATGATTACTTTGGAATTGGCCATGTCACCTAAAAACGGAACTACACACTATAACAAATACAGTAGGGTTCACAAAAAAACTACTTCATTTACAACGTCTAACTAGGTATTTATAGCAACAAAAACATACCTATTCTCAACTTAAGTTTCATACCTACTCGAGTTCGCCACGATTTTCTAGGTAGGTATTTTGATTAGCGCGGTTTATATACCTAAAAAGTAATTAATCTAACTATATTGTGATTTCATAATAAGAATTACAGTAACATCCTAATAAAAAACCGTTTAAATTTATACGTCCGTTTTGTACGTATTCAAAGTACCTATCGCTGGACCCTTCGTGGTCGTTATACTAAATGATGTTAAATAAGAATACGAGATCCTTTTTCCTCATCTAATAGTACCTACACTTATATATAGGTCATATAATGAAACTCATGTAGGTACTTATCTAATGTCTTGACTGTTAAGATCGAAATAATTGTGGACACTTTTATCACTACATAGTATAAAACAAAGTAGCTTTGTCTGTCCCTATGTATGCTTAAATCTTTAAAACTACCCAACGGATTTTAATGCGGTTTTTTTAATAGACAGAGTGATTGAAGAGGAAAGTTTATATGTATAAAGGTTCACAGTTTTTCTGTAGTGTATTTAGTATCAGCATTGCAACCGTGCGAAGCCGGGGCGGATCGCTAGTAAGAAATAAGCACAAATAGGAACTGTTATTGTACTTCAAAATAACTACCTAAAACAGATTTACAAAGGACTTGTACACTTACTGCAAACCGTTTCTAATAAACTTTACGGATACCTAGCTACCTAACATATTTATCTAATCATAACATGCTCTAAAATGAATATCGCAAACGTTCACTTTACACCCAACAAACCAGCTGCATCATCAACAGGTTTTTAACAGAACTCCAAAATTTAGTGATACGATAAAATTAATGAATATATTTTACGGTTTTTCGTCGCGATATTTCCTCTGATAACTGGGACCGGTACTAAGTGATATAATAGGTATATAAAAGAAATTACTCAACTTTAAAGACAATTCTTGGGCTATGTTATGGTTATTATATAAAAATAATACAAATAATTGGAGAGTTACGAATGTTATAGGTAACATTCGTAACTCTCCAAGGGCCTAGCCTAGGGGCCAAGTAGCCTAGGGGCTATCAGTTAAGCAATTATCATATCGGTACTTACTACCTATATTTTAAAGTTAACTTGAAGGCAAGTGTACGCTACACAATCATATAAAATAAGAATTGAGAAGAACCGACTCACACTTCACCGGTTTGTTTTAAAGATATCGCCGTCGTAAACCAAGCCGATTTAAATACTGGTGTAAATCGACGGGATTTGTCATTTCAATTTTACAATGTCTATTAATTTTATCTAAATGTATTTTTTATTTCTCTGTTTGTTTCCTACCGTTTTACATTTTTATTGCGGTGTTAGTCCGATAATGTTGAAAGCCTTTCATGTCAAGAAAGTTTCAATTTTAGGACCTAGCTAATGGCGTCAGATGTAAGAAGATTGTGGGAACGTGCTTGGCTTTGTAATGTTTGTTTATATTTGTACATCTTCTTGATGTTATCGACTATTTCGTAAATTTTCGTAAATGAAATTCACTCGACTGGGATTTTGATATGCAGATAGCAAATATGTAATAGAGGATTTTGTTCAATTCCATTGTAATAAAAGGAAATATTTCAAAGGCGAAGATAACACATTATAATGAGTAGGTATCACTTATTCAAATTCCGAGCCCGGAGCAACGCGGAAGTTCCTAGCTACGAATGAAAATATAGAGTAGTCAGTAGTCACCCGCGTCCGCGTATCGTGTTACCGAATTCGTAACAAATTGCGATATCGGCGCGCAAGGGGTCCTCGCGCCGCAGGAGGGCGCGCGCTGTGTTTGCAAATAAACACCCGGCAGGACCCTGCGGCTCACAATGCACGCGTGATGCCGACTTGCACAATGGTGGCCAGCGTGACGCCGGTGGCCCACCGAGACTACGACTCCACACTACTAGTTTCTCACGCAAAATAGGAAATACGCCTCTATGGGAATTCAAGTCGCGCACTCGCACCTCCGTGTTCGCACAAAATATTATTATTCTACAAACGATCACCCGCCCTTCAACTCATGAAGATAACACCTATAATTTAAATACACTTCACAAAGATATCACCCGCTTCGTGATAATATTGTTTTGAATTATGAAAAATTAATTATGCATTACCCATGAGAGTTATGTAACACTGTGGTAGTAAGTTACATCATTACGCCAATACCTAGTTTTATAGACACTATTTCGTAATATTATGTGCCGCTAGATTTACCTAAATATGAGCGTCTGATCGTATCAACGGTTCGCCTTTAGCGCAATTATATACGCGCGTACCTACTTATTCCGTGGAATCCGTGGTATTCACAAATGAAGTAACAAAATTTGGAATATGGAGTGGGAGCATGTGCATATAGTACTAAGTATTAACCCTAATACTTTTATTTCACAACGACCTCTTGGGGAATACAACAAAAGTAACAAAAACATGAATCGAAAAAACAATATTCAAATAACAAAACAACAAAGGCCATCGATGACAACAGCACTCACTCCACGGAACAACAACTTCACTTTGACGTTTCACTCCGCACCTATTTGATATCGGCTTCAAAAAAATAATACAAAATCTTGACTGATTATTATTTATTTTGTTTTTCTACTAACATAGTTATCCCGAAGAAGTGTTCGAATGAAATATCAAAATGAAAAGAGTCATTTAAAATATTGTGCAAGGACCATCATGGCGATGTAAAGAATGAAAACTTCAAAGCTATTATAATAAAATGTTATTTAACCAAGAGAAATACTAGTAATGCGGGAATGACGGTAAAGGGCACATTGATCAGGTAAGATTATACAAGCGAATCGGTCTATTGAAAGGCCATGATGCGGCTAATCGCTTTATTTTGCTAGTCAAACACATTGTGGTCACCCTTGTGTAGTATTTATATGACATCCATTTAAAATTTTCGAATTAACCACTCCTGCAAAATTGTTTTGACATCATGCTACACGATATTTTTACTGCTTCTAGTGCTGCTTACTTGCAATGTTCTCTTGTATTCGCTACATTATTAATATTAAAATAAAGTAGGTAGGTACTTAAGTAAGTAGGTACTTACTATGTACCTACTCATTAAAATTATATATGTAGGTATACATATAAATTGCTTATCGTTTAAAGTGTTATTAGCGAATCGTTTGTACTAAACGCAAGAAGTTTGGTAGTTAATAATAGGAGAAACGACTCCTGTGAAAAAAAATCAACTGTGCAACGACCAACGCGCGCAACCGCAGGGAACTTTCAACAATATAAAGACGTCAATCGAACAATGCGACCAACCACACAATATAATTGTCATCATTCATTTGTCAACAGATCCTAGTAGTGCAGCGCATAAAAGCTCTTATGACCCTTATCACAAGCACGTATAGGCTTGACTTGTTTTAGCACAAAAAAGTTACGCTTCCGCTAGGGCCATCTGCGTCGACAATGCATAAATGGGTCAAATGTTTTTGTAAACAAACATAGTGAGCTACTTTTTGATTGTGAACTCGGTTTTATATTTAATGTAGGTTTAGAAAGACATTATTGTCACAGGAGATAAGCTAAGAAAATAAATCAATCCAACGCGTGCGGCATAATTTGTAATTATTACATTTTATTTGCTAATGTAATGATTGTACTCTTTTTACTGCTCGTTTGCCCCCAAATTAACCTAATAATGCAATAAAAATTAAGTTGTTAAGATAATGTGTTGCTTTTTTATAACTTTGCAAAGAGTATAGTCAAAAGATAATCACAAGTTATTCGGAGGTATATAAATTTATGTCGTAATGACATTCATAATCAGATACAAGACTGCATTGTTATACGTGTAACGAGTTGAAAAGTTTATCTTTTGGAGTTGACGAACTGAGAGATGATGCTAACTTCTCGCGATAAGTTCACCTCATAATCTACGAAACACGAAAGGATGCGGCATGTTATCATGATACTTACTTATAAAATCTAACGATGTTAATTTACAACCGATTCTGTCAATTTAGCTAATTAGTGCATCGTGAACAAAAATTATTTCAAATGTCTTTAATATGCTTTGCCACCCTTATTATTTAGCAACGAATTATTATATAGGCGGGCATACATTTTGTTTGTGTAAATAAAATACTAGTTCCTGGACGACCGAGCTTCACTCGGTATTTCTTTGTAAAATCATATTTTTATTTTGGAAACAAGAATACTTAGTGTAGTTACTATCTATTGCATATAATAATTTGTAACGCTTTTTCGTTTTGAAACATTTATATGTTATGTACCTATAAACACTATAATGTATTGTTCGTCTCACAGTATAAGATTATGTTATAGTTAGCGTACATGGTTGTCTCTTTCAGACGGGATGACGGGACAAACTCTCAGATGGCACGCGTGCAGCTGATGTAAGGTCGTAGGTACGTCTGCGAACCGCAGCGATAACTTATCACCTTCGATCACTAATAAAATAGATACACAATCAGCAAGAAAAGTCCGCAGAACATAAACGCAAATTGTGTGCGCTTTTAATGTAGTAGGTACCTAGTCATCGAACGTGCTCGTTCAAAAATTACAAAAATTACTCCCATAGGACGCGAAAATATGAAACTACACCCAATTTTCCAGATTTTCGGTATAATTATTAAATTATTATATTTATATTTAGTTAATATTGAATTGTAAATACTGTTATTTCGTAAAAAAATCTTTGTAAAATTATATATTTTTTAAATATTATATAAAATATTGTTACAGATAAAAATACATATAATATTACAGCAAGATCATATACATAAACCTATGTGCAAACTTCTTTGGGATACTTTTACCTAAATGAATTTTTGTTTTAGATTGTGTATTTACGAGTAAGTACCTACCTTATGAGTGAGCGAAGCTTGTCACTTTCTGCAGCGCTAATAGGCTTGCTAAACCATTAGGTGAACGTCGAAATTATTTTCGCATTGGTGTTTAATCTGTTTTTTTAACTTGTAACTAACTATCTATCAAAAACCATCAACTTTATAGAGATAAAATATGAAGAAATATTGAATTTCTTGTAACTGAAAAAGTATTTAATTGTTAACTAAAGTTTTTTTAATGTTCAAGTTGTCCATCCACTTGAAAATATTGGTTTCAGTATTTTTTTGAACCTGTGGTTTAATTCTGAACTCAAAAGACTGAAACGGATTGTTGTAATTAAATATACCGTTACTGAGGAGAACATATTATTACGTACGAGTAATTGTGTCTTGCCAAAAATAAATATAAATATTGTATTATATATAAAAATGTAAATATAAAATTGAAATTTTTTGCAATTAAGGCGTACCCAATATTTTGCAACATTACCAGCCAACCAGCGAACATGCGATACTCTGGATGGAAGTTAATTATAAGGCATCGCGATGACGACGCCGGACTGCCGCCTTACAGCGCCTGTTACGATAGTATAGGTATTCTGCTGGCCATATCTAACCCAACTATGCCGGCTGACCCGGACGCGATATCGATAACTCCGTCTGTTCAATGCGTGACAACTGTGTTTATGTTTACACAGCGACTCGTGCGTTCCGGGGCGAATGAGCGACATTCGGACAAAGTTCATCACGCAACAGATTTCTTTCTGCATCGCTTGCAGCTTTCGCGATTAGATCACATTTTGATCCTCTTTATCGAAGTCCATGAAATGTCATTCCGGACTTTACCTTATTCAGAAATGAAGTGTAATGCATGTCGCATTAGACACTTCATTATTTAATTAAGAGAAATGACTTGAATGTGCTACGGCAGCGGCTTAAAAAAGGAGGTTCTTAATTTGACTGTATTTTTATATTTAAATTTAAGGAAGTACCTATAATATGCGCGACGACTTTGAAGTCGGATTTTTGCGTAACGCAAGTTATAATTATTAAACATCTGAAATGTGCTTTAATGGGTGGGTAGTTGAGTCTTCAATTTATAAATAAGAAATTAAATAAGCATTTATGGAATATTTATGTCATTTGTAGATAAAATTTGTACAAATAAACAGTAATCTAACTATTTATTATACCTAAACACTTAATGTCTTTTGAACTGGTGAAGTAAGGCGAACTTTTTAAATAATAATAAAACATAAATGCTCCTCATCCATCTAATTTCGACCCGCTAATCTTAACCGGATAATAACTGAAAACGTTATAACTATTTAAAGTCTATAACTATTTATAACGTTATAACTATTTATCACGTCAAACATTTATTGGAAAAACTGCCTATTTTTTAATTTTCTTATGAGTCGACCTGACTTCATTAATTTAAACTGTATTTTTCAGCGGTAGAAGTGGCGTGTATAAACTAGATCATGAATATAAAGACTAAAATAGATAAATAGTAGCTTTAATAAAGAAATAGATAGATAAGAGTTCTCCCTCAAAGCCAGCTTAGTAACCAAGAATAAGCTTGACACGATGTATGATTTAGGATGTCGAAAAAACTCGAGTCTTAATAATAACACTAGTTTGGTATGGTTCTAACAATCATACAGCTATATCATATTTTATTGTTGAATCTAAATATTATCCATCTGGATATTAATATGTTTATAATATAATAAATATATCTAGTGTCAACCACGATGACAAAAAAACTATGTTTATTATGTAAATATAATATGCTAGCACAATATGAAAAAAGATCCTAAGATTGGGAGAACCCCGTTCTAGATAAACTATTCACCTTGGCCTTGAAGAGTCAACTCTACGTCACACGGGTCGCAAGACTCGCAAGTGTCGCTACACAAGCCGTTCCACTGTAGGGTCTGTAGGAAGGTAAATATATAGGATCTTTTATGTATTATCAATAAGAATTTTAATCACGGAAGAGAGGCAATTTAAATTAACTTGGGTTTCTCTTGACTCGAGTAACGGAAGCCTCGTGTTGTTGTTGCAAACTGCTGCACTTTGTAAAGCACTTTTTTTATTAGAAAAGCGAAAATGTTTAAGAGGCGAGCATGATTTTTTGTCTCACGAGGATCGTTATAATATAATACCTACGTGTATAATAAGTATTAATTCATTATAATACGTGTACCTATAGTGTATAGTAAGTGGTATTCGATATAATTTAATTTATAATAAAAATTTATTTTACACATGTTCGTCGACAACATACTTAGACAACTGGCCTAATTTGAATGGAACAAATATAACGATAATGCTCTAAACAGTTCAAATAATGTGTAGGTACAATAATTTAAACAAATAAAAATATTTACTGCCAAATATTTAACCACATACCATACTTTAGTTCTTAACAATATCTTTACACATAGCAGTGGTACAATGAAGTAAATTAACGTTTCGGTAGAAAATATTAGATAGCTCAATTTAAATATAATATATTATATACCTTTTAATACATACCTTAAAAAAAGAGGTAGAAAAACATTGAACACGCATAACCAGAGTTTCGTATGATGCAGCGATTTTATTTGTCACTTTAACAATTTCAGTAGACTGTAAGCGATCACATTAATTAGCTTTTTTATGGACAACAAGTACTTTCATTTGGCCCCAAAAGTTATAACCGAAATAAAATAAAAATTTGTTCCGTATATAACAGAAATTCAAATATGTACTAAAAATTCAAATTTATCGTTCCAAGCGAAGATTTCAAGTAGGTACACATACATAATATAGGTATTATGAAATTTTTTTAAATAAATAAGTTTCGATTCGTACCTACGGAACCCTAAAAATATAATTAAGAACAATGTAGCAAAACTGGCAGTTACTAGTATAAAAATCTTATCTCGTTTGGAGAAAATGAAAGTAAGGAAGTATCTCATACATACTCGTAAGTGTGGACCGGAGTGAGCTCACTGAATCACATCATAAATTCGGAATGGTTCACTAGGAGCGACATTGCTGTGGGAATATAATACACAATCCGTTATAGAGCTCATGGGACAGTACAAACTGGAGCTCCGTAGCGGAATTGGAAGTTTTGGGCGCGTGGTCATCGGCCGCAAGCGGAGGCAATGTGAACTGGGAGACAATGCGCCGGCGATCCCACATGCGATAGCGATCGCATCGCTCATGAATGAACTTGTTATGGTGTGATTGCAGACTAGATACGGCTTACTTAAGAAATGGATTATTTCAATGCTACGCTAGCTTTACGTCAAATTCGTTTGCATTTGATTATTTGAAAATAGGATGAATTTTTCTTCCGATGTATCATTTAATTTACTATTGAGTATATAATAATTAATAATTATAAAAATAGCTAGCTCGTTAGCATGGCTTTGATTAAATATTTTATATATAAATATTTTTTAAATAGGTACGTACGTTTCTACTTTTAGGACTTTTTATTAGTTTATAGTTTCAATCTTCAAGAATTATAAAACAAGATGTTCCGAAAGGCAATATAAAATTATAAATAATGAACTATAGGAATTTTTTCCCAAACTCATTCAAATAAAATTTTGCAACTCATGCAGCGGACTTTTAAGTTCATACGGGTGGTCTGCGCCTTTGAGTGAATAAATAACAACGATCATAACAACTTGACCTAACATTAGTGAAAAAAAAATAATTACCGTTCGCGTGATCTGCAAGAGTTTGATCGCACTAATCCGTCAGGCTATGCGCAGGCGCATAGGCCGTGACGTCACGCGAGCTTCCGACGGGAAAATAATTTTTAATCAACGGTAAGACTGCCAACCGTCAAACATTTTAAAGGACAGTCTTGCATAAATCGCCTCAATTATCTTTATTTTGTGTTACACAAACTTTTGCGTGAAAAAGTGAAAAACCTTATTACAATAGGCGTTGTATACGCACACTACGATCTTTACTTAATCACTTTGTGTAGTTATTTATTGTAGTTTGACTAAAACTTAAGTCATACTCATTATAGTCTCTTATCACGAGAATTTTAGATTTAATTCTTATAGCCAATTGTGTTACTTTGCTTTAGTTATTATTTAATTGTTACTTATTTATTGTCGTTTTATATTGCCGAATGTGTTGTGTATGTAGGTATTGTAGGTATACGTTTTATAATCACTTCACAATCGGTATGTGTATACACAAAATTCTTATTGTATCCTGTTATTACAATTTCAAAAGATGGCAGTAATAATCAACGACAAATTTATATAAACAGATCAAATGATCAAATACGAGCGATATTCAACTCTATCGCCGGGAGCCATAGTCATTCTATAGAATGGTATAACCAAATTAAATAATTGTCAAAACAGTATAAGACGATACGGTCTGATAGCAAAAGCAAACCCGGTTGAGGGATTATGTCTATCAGATCGGGTATTACTCTGTATTTGTGTATTTTAAGACAGACCGTGACAGTACTAGGCGATCTGTTTGCGGGTGTTTATCAGGTACCTGTGATACGTTCGATTAAGTAGAGTTTAGTATTGGTAGGTTTTTATTACTTTTTATTATGTTTGAGACGTAGAAAGCGATTATGCACTTGAAGCGAAGTGGCCATTGCGGCTTGTACGCGTCTAAATATAGCATTTAGTAGAACTATAGAACCACCTGAGGTTGTACAGATGCATTGGTACTCATGAGACCTAAGACTAACATAGTGGCTCAAATTTGAAGAGTGCCGCATACATACCTACCTCCGACTAATCAATTTCAATACTATACAACTAATACTAATCCGTTTTAGATCGGACTAGAAATTATTATTAGACTAATGAATTATTATTATTTTATTATCCTACATACCTAAGTAGAAACCCATTTTATAAATAACATAACATAGGTACTTAATATTAAAGTAATAATATATTTTTTTTTATTAAGGTATTAATGTGTAATTAAAATAAATATAATTAAGTCAAATCTTCTTCTTCGCTTCGCATAACCCCGAACTTTTTCTTGGTGGTGCAAGACATACATACCTACCTAATTAGAATTTAACAGCAAAGTAGCATTTTCCATTGAGTTAATCGTGTTAACTTATCCTGGCGCAAGTAGACCTACGTAAGTAAAATAATTTTGCCCGTGGGTTAAACTTGTAACTTCGGTTTTAAACTGAATTCCCATGAGTGACGGAATGCCGTCAAAAGAAAATATTAGAATTTCTTTTCATAAATAAACAGTGAAGTCAAGATGGCCGATAAGGCGCCACGGGAGTAGGCAGTAAAAGATACGGTACAGATTGTAATTAATCTTTATCTTTATAGATACATCTATAGTACTTATTTTAAATGGAAATTTTGTTGATTGACGTTCACCTTTTTTTTAAGGTAGGTACATATCTAGCTAGCTAAGTACCTACCTACCATTTTTTAAGATCCGTTATTTAAGTTAATTTTATTTTTCTAGTTTCTTTATGTTTTCGTGTTTCAATTGTAACGTGTAAGAGAATAACTGAAAACTGTAGGTGTAACAGATTTCAAACTGTGATTTTTTTCCGCATACTTTATTGTTGTTATTCTAACCGCTGGCATTTATAGTTCCACATTGAACACCGCATTGTTGTTGATAGTCGTATTACTTAGATCTAACTACTAAGTCATTCAATCTGATTACAATAAAACTTTGTTGGGCTGTTAGCACTTGCTACGACTCAACCAAAAATGGATAAGTGCCGGAACTATTCTGCCACCTATTGACGACCCGTGTGGTGTAGTAGTTACCACGCCAGTCCACCATTCGAAGGGTCCCGGATTCAATCCCCAGCGGGGTAGAAATTTAAATGATTAAAATTAGATTCCTGTTACCGGTCTGGGTGTTTGTGTATTTGTCTTTGTATGTGTCCATGGCACCCACGACACGGAATCCTAATGTGGGGCTGT
>DWAV01000508.1:0-19108 GCA_018231305.1 Noctuana lactifera
GTAGTTCCTTTGTACAAACGCAAGAGTCCTTCGAATTTGCCGCGTCTCCTGAGCAGAGCATTGGGGGCATGCTCCTCTAAGTACCAGAGGCGCCAGAGCTGCAAAAACAATTATATTTTACCATAGTGCTTACCTTGTGCTTTTGCAACCTTTTTTGGCATTCGCTCTTATGATTAGGAACGAGCGTGAGGCATCTTATCTTAAGGCACACGGAGCTTGTAACCGCTTCGTTACTCGCATCGTAATCGATAACAAAGTTGATACTTTGTTTTGTAATAATCGGATTCTATCCATTTTTATTGCTTTACATTTTACTTCGACTTAGGGAAAAATGCAAGTTTCATTACAATCGGTTTAGGACAATATGGACTCAAACGTGTAAGTGTGGCTTATTGATAGGAGCTACGGGTGTAGTGCCAATGGGAAAGCGTCTCAAATCTTTGCTCTAGTGCACTTAAAAATATGTACATAAAAATAAAATGAAAAAGTAATTTATAAAATTTAAATCGACTTCAAAAAGAAATAAATTGTTGTTTTATTTGGATTATAAAATGTCAAGTTTTTTTCGAACAACTGTATCGGTTCAAAGATTCAATTCTAATTCTTATAATGTCTTTGCTTATTAGTAGCTAGGTGAGGTGAGGTAAGTATTTTCAGAAGTTTGAACGAGGTAACTTTGCTCATAGTCATTTAATAGGTATATATTATATTATAATCATAACTTACTTCTTAATCGTATCCCAACGGGGTCACAGGGGCCTTCTCCCACCGCACACTTAATATGACGCTGCATAGTAACTCTGTCAGCTAAGGTCTTCTCAAGCTGATAGTCGGTCATCGGGGCGGCATTTACTATCATCAACACCAGCATTGTACATACGAGGCAGCCATAAATAATGTTCTACAATTCAAAAGATTAAAGAATATTTTTTTAATTAAAACGCATGGTCCTCTCACTTATGGTTCTCAACTGGGGAAGTTGTATCACCGAGGAACAAATGTAACTAAGACTGGCCTTAATATCTTGTGGCCTACAAACAAATTATTGTTCGTAGCTTGTGGCATTCTCAGGAAGTCTGGTCTGGCGATGGTGAAAGTACCTATGTTGTAGGTTCATTCATCAAATATTTCAACTTCTGCCCCTGGGGGAATTGAAATCATTGACCATTGAATCATGGATGACCGGATGGTAACCACTACAGCGTTAGTAGTATTAGTAACATGCATCGGGTAGGGTACCTACCCGATGCATGTTATATGATGCATACCTACCTATAATCCGTTGAGAACATTAATTTACTGTATTTAAATAAAAATATTCTCAATTTTCGCTACTCGGTTAGGTACATTGCGTAGCCTTGCTATTTACCTACAGCTTGTTTGCGGAAACTTAACAAAAGTTATATTAATAGGTAGGTAAAAACGAGTAGTTACCTACTCTGATCTTGATATTTCATTAATTGCACTTTTATTTTAAATAAACCAGTCATTACTCATTACGATAATAAAACCGAAATTAAGTTCAGGTCAAGTAAGTTGACTTTTGATAAAGAAAATTACCTGCATTTTTTATTACAGTGTAACGCGATGTAGTTACCAGTTTAGTTTATCTACTGTTCTTTAAAATCACCTCACTATTTAGGCAATGCCCAACTGACGAATAGGGACTGACTGGCCACAATCATCGTATTAACTATACAGAGACTCCCCTCTTTGTATGGTGATTAGACTTCAATGGAGGGCTTACGATAACTCGTTAAGACTTTTGACCGGTATTTTTGTATAGCACTTTAACAAAGATAAGGACATACTTTGTAATGGATTTAGAGCAAAATGTACCTAAACGCTTTGTTTGATACTGTTACTCCACTTTGTAAAGCGGCCATTATATTAAGTAAATATGTATGTAGAGGTATTATGCATAGGTAGTAAGGTATATAATATAGTAAGTCTATAAGAGTAGGTACCTACACATTATGTACCTGATGCTCCAGAGAATTTAAAAATTCTTGCTCTCGCCGAACCGTTGTGAAGTTATTAAGATACCTACCTAAGTAGATAAGTATCTACCTAATAGGTAATACCTAAGTGGATAGGTATCTGCGGGATTTCTGTCCACAAAATGGGGAAAACTTATAGTAGATAAATTATTAATAAAAAATTCATCTGACTAAGTAGGTAGGTATATACAAACTAAAAGTAAGAAATGTTTCATTATCAGATTATAAAAAAAATTTATCCACTGCGCCAGTCTAGGTAGGTACAACAAGTTCAAAAAAAACTTTTATTCTGGTAGGTAATAGAATTACTTAGTTTCCCAAGCTAGGCAGGCTACTAGTGACGGTTGAAGAGCTCCGCTGTCCACCTCTTGACTCCATTATAAGACCTAGTTGAACTACCATCGAGTTTTTTTGTCGCCAGAACATGGCCGGAACCTTATTTGTGTGCAGTGTGGGCAAAGTTTCATTAGAATCTGTTCAGTATAAAGGTTGAAAGAGTATTCGCAAGATTTGAATATCAGTACCGCGCTCCCCATTAGTGAACTTTTTAGAATGTTGTGTTGTGAGTTCACCAATAGCAGAATCAGTTAGAAATTTCAGTACTCTCCTTGCAGAGAACAACAAAGCTAAGAGATAGGTAGTTTTAAACTGCGCGGCAAGCAACTACAAAGTTTGGTGATCTACTTCAGGTTAAGGTCTATCCGAGGTTAAGGTCCCTTTTTTGTTGTGGTCCAAAGATCACAACAAAAAAGTTTTGAAAACGACATTCAAACATTTCAAACTATTTAGTACTCATGCAATGGGTAACATTAAGTTAACACCAAGTTAGTGATTGAGCTGATTGCCATATGCGAAAATTATATAAAATGTTTGTGTGACTTTATTAATAAAGATCATTACTATTTCTAAGCACATTAAATAAAAATAGTGATTACTATAAAAACAATGACACGTATTAATATATTGGTTAAAATTAATTTGATCTAGTAAAACCATAGACATGAACTTGTGATACAAAAATAATGTAACTTTTGTTTGACATTTCATCTGATTGTCAACATTCCGAAAGTAAAATAAAAAGTGTGCACTAATTAACTACTTGTCAGTCAATCATATGGTAGTAATTAGTGATGTCAAAGTTTGTTTACTAATGATCACTAAGTGTTGTTTTCTTAACTTTTCGCGATGAATATTCCGGCAACAGCAGGAGAATCGTCGTGTAAGCGACAGGAAAATGGCGACTCTACAATGGAATCTGAACGCCCACTAAAGAAAGCACGATTTGCTTGGCAAGTTAAAGGAAAATATCATTTGCGAAACGAAATCTCCGAGACTAAAACACCTCCTACGGTTGCGGTGGTTCAGACCGAATCTAATAAGGCTGGCTCCTCGTCCAACACTGAAAATGACTCAAAAGATTTAGTCGGTAGCACGGAACAAAATCTCGAAATCTTAGGTGACTACTTATTGAAACAAGACTTCAATAATACACTAAATTCTGTTATCACGGATTCCAATAAGTCTGTTTTGCCGAGTACTAGTATACCTTCGGAAAAACTGTCTTATCCTCGGTATATAAGCTCATGTGACAATAATAGCAGTACAGTAAGCAGGTCTAGCAGTGATAATGCATCAATACCAATGTCTATGGTGATCGCACAAAATTATACAGAGGATCAGTGCATAGCTCGATGGCAAGCAAGACAGGTAAATATGTTTATCTTTCAACTTTTACACTGTGACAATATCTACAAGCTTCCCTAAGTTAAATTCAAGAAAAATTTGAGATCAGTAGAGTCAGTTTTCATTTATAATTAAAAAGAGTAAAGTACTAGAACCCTAAAAACTTTGTATAATAGAAACTACATTACATCCAAGCAGTCACTTAAATTTATTTCGAGGTATTTTTTTTGTTACTTAAATGAAGGATTTGTGGCTAATATGTAGGTTGGTTGTGGCTAATAATAATGTGTACATGTAAAGTGGAATACATATTCCAATAAAATGTTTGACTTTATAGATCTAGTAGGTAGGTATATTGTATTAAAACTCGCTAAGCAATTAGGCAGGTAATCCATAAAACACTGCCATTCTTACGATAAGGACAATAATTAATAAAATTAAGTCCTTTACTGGCAATTATTTTATTGTTAAATCTTCATTATCCAACATGCTATCAACTTGTACCTTCATTACTCTGCAAATAAGTTTTAATTTTAAACTACTGAAAGTTACTAGTTCTTGCACTTATTGTTAAGTGCACAATGGCCTACAGTTATCAGCAATAACTTATCAAAGGACTATAAAATCATCCCATTTTAATTCATTATATTTGATTACAAAATGATCTCTCAAAACAGCACGCAAATCAATGTTAGTTTAATTAGATTTAATGCTGATTTTTTAACTGCACTGTTAATATTGTTTCAGATGGCAAAAGGCTTTGTTGACAATACCATAAATCGTGTATTGGACTCATGGATGGTCGCTCCACTGCCAACTGACATGGACAACAATAGGTTCTTGGCCCTTGATGTAGCAGAGTTCATTAACAACCTGCCTGGTGACAACAGTATTGAAAATGAAGGTATACTTATGGCGATATCAGCACACGGTCTTCAGAATGCTCCAAGTTCAGAAAATACAAGAAAAACAGATAAAAATGACCCTCAAAGTACTAAAGATATGTTTCTGTCTCCTCCTAGTAGTCCTATCACATCAGATGACGAAATTGCACATGCGAGAATGACTGACAGTAAACCAATGAATACAGAAAGAACTTCGTCTAGTGAATTTGACATATCATGGACTTATTCAGATGATATCAGAGGAACTGTTAATAATGATTTGAGTTTCTTCCCAGACACATCCAATTCTTCATATCAGTGCTTCAGTGAAAGCAATCATCCTGAAACGCCAAACAATGATTATGAAACAGACGAGAACCTCAATTTGAATGATAATATTATACACAATCATTATGATTTCCTAGATGCTGCTGTAACCTTTGCCATACAAAATAAAGGGTTGACTTCTTTTGGATCTGATTATGGTTAAGATTAAATTAATATTATAAATTGATTTGTAATTCTTATATTATTATATGCTATGTAAAGTGTTAAGCACAAAATAATATTTGGGTAGGTAAATGTGAAGATAGACAATAGTTATATAATATTTACATTAATATTAATAACATACTGCCATAAAACCATCTGTTACCTAATATACAGTATTTCTCACTGGTCAAGACTAATAAGTGTAATAAATATTTACAACACCTACTTTAAAGGTTAAATCACCAGAATATTTTGTCATTGCTATATTTAGATTTTACTTGTGATTTTATAGATAATTACTTTTATTATTGCCTTTGTGTTAATCTTATATACTTTGTTACAAGTCAACTGATTTTCTATATTGTTATAATTACTATGTAACCTGTGAAGTATGTGATATTTAAAAAGAAAATTCCTAGCAAAAATGACTTAAATATTATTAGAAGTACAAATGGTTACTGTTAAATCATATCAGTAGAGTGACTGAGAATGAAATATAGAACTTAATTTACATTATCAACTTTTTTGTATATTCGTAGAACAGATGTTATAGTCTGTTATACCTAAATATATTTTGTTATAAATAAAGATTTAACTAATTTACGTAATTACTAGAAATTGGGAGTTACTGTTTCATTGCTTTAGAATGAGTTAAAAAAATTAAAAAGAAAAAAACATGCAGAAATTATGTGCATTCATTAATTTGCGACTTACATATTGTCCATACTATTACGATAAGTGCAATAACTAAGTGCTAACACATTTCAAATCATGCTTGTAACTTTTAGTAATTTAAAGTTTTATCTTCTGACTAGTGAAAGTTACACGTTGATAACATGTTCGGTAATGCAGATATTGTAATATTTAGCCACGAGTAACTTTTATCTAATATAAGTTTTAGCACTTATCGTAAGGATCGTTAAAAATTATTTGAACCACAAATTACTGAACAATATTTTTTGTATGATTTACTTTGTATGACTGCAGTAAGTTCAAATTCATTCCACAAGAAACAAAGTTCTCTTAGTTTGCATTTAAAAATAACGATATTTTAATAATCTAACTGTAAAATAGTTTCAACAAGTGCACTGTATTGTACACTTTTATTTTACCTAAATGTACATACCTACGTTACTAAAACACTTGTATGCAGTTATTTTATTTTTAAGTTTTACATGCTTTGATGGGATCGTTTATTCGCCTGAAATTACTAGTTTTAGTAAAAAATGTATGCCATAATACATTATATTGGACATAAATAGTTTGTTATTTCCTCAACAACAAACCTTTAGGCTTCGGGCAGGATCAGTCAGTTCCTTTTTTGAGAGGTGCTTGACCCACCCTGCAATAAAATTAAACAGGTTTTGACGAAGTTGCACACATATATCGTGACTTGAATGCACGGAACTGAGAAAAGATGACAGAAAATGCCTCTACAACAAGCGTGGCAAATTCAAAAATTAATTAGGTGGGTACTATGACTGGTTGTTAGAAACAATATGCGGCATTTAGCAATGAGCATCAATATGCTTTAACGCGTCACAACAATCAGCCAATGCAACAAGCAGCATAATATTATTTTTATTTTGTTTTACTGTGAACGCAGTCATGTTTTACAATTATAATCTTAATAAAAGGGTAATATAGGATTACAGAGTTAAATATATGCCGCTATGGGTTTATACGAGCCACACGTCGAATAACTGACAGGACCTTCCCTGTACTTGTCTCTTTCTATATTTGTGTCAGGGATAAAAGATAACATACAAATGTCTGCTGCGGGCTTGAATTCGGGAGGGAATATCTCTAAAACGAAATAAAAAAATCCTCAATAACAATTTTATTTATTGCTTGTTATTATATTCACATAATACAAAATAAACTATGCACAAATTTAAGACCACTGATGTTCCATCTGACTCCATAATAATAATATTTGAATTATAACTTTATCATTTACAACAATTGCAAGACTTGCAAGTAATGTAAGAGGCAAGTAAGTACCTATATAACAGTAAAATAATTTACATAGACGCAGCACAATATAGAGAAGTAACAGAAGGTTTTGTTTCCAACAAGCACACCCTACTCTTTTATATAGGTACTTATATTTATAAAGTATCCCAAGGCATTTTAATTTGTTTGCAACCTATACTAGTGTATATATTATTATATAGGTACCTTTCTAACAATGAACCTCTCTTTTCCATTTATCTATTTGTAAGGACTTAAAACGACCAAACCACTATTCCGCGAATTTACGGAAGTAGAATTACTTAGAATTAGGTTGGCGAACCTCCGAACATAATTTTTTATAAATAGCAAAAATGCCAAAATTCTTTTTGTTATAAAACTTCGATAAAAGAGTGCAGTTTGCAATCACTTTAGGTCGCGCGCACTTACAAAAATGGCGAAGTGTTCTTTCTAGAGTAAAACATACTTTTCATTAAGTAGCTTTTTTTTGGTTCAACTTTTTGTTTTATAAATTAGGAATTTAATATTAAAAAAATATTATCCTTGAATTCTGTGCTGTACCTACGACACTTAAACATAACACTTGCATGGGAAAGTGAATTTAAGTTTTGTTACTATATAAATTTTATCAATACAATATTGGCACAGTAGAAAGAAATAATTATCGACTAATAAGTAAATCTTTCTACTGCTTTCTGCTGACGTCAAAGACACAAATTATGTTATGACATTTCAACAAAATAATAGTAGAAACTTGAAAGTTATAGGTTTAATAATAGGTTTATGTCGAATGAGACATTACGTTTTCAATGCGATTGGGCTGCAGACCTTATGTTTTGGCATCTCTACATTGCGCTAATGGTGTTTTGTAAAATAATTGTGATGTTCTCAAGGTATAAGACATTATAACATTCATGGCCGCGTACGCTACATAATTTTCTAATTAATCAGTTACTGTACAATTGTTTAGCATAGTTCAAATTTATTAAATATATTTACAAATCATTAAAAAATTCTCTCAGACGCCAATTTTCGAAGCAACTCTATATCTAACTAGTCGATGAACATTCCCAAGTTATCATGACAACAGAGGGCTTAGTACTAATTACTATCACGCCATACATTGCCAACCTCGTACAGTACAAAGTTGCTTTTGAATAAGAAAACGAGCAATGAACACGGTCCGCTTTTAGTTCTCCATGTTTTCACTAGGGGCGCTGCTAGTAGATGTATGGGCCAAACCGAAACCAAATCTAGTTTACTGTAAACTGTTAAAACTCGTACTAGGCCCTCAGACCGTGTTGTTTTATCAGGGAAGTCGTTTTATGAGGTCAGGTTACGTAAATCAATTTCTGCCTGTTCTTACATATTTCATAAAATATTTTAAAACGTTCAATTACGTATACGAAATAGCAATTATTCGTTTTTTCGTATCATCATGATAAGTAGTAACATGACTGAACACGACTTCCCTGATAAAACTGCTACCATGAACAATTTGCAGTACTTTTATTACAAGTTTTGACAAATCTACATTATACAATTTATGCATAGTATATTATCACTTTAACATACATTTTGTATGGAAACCAGAACAGCGCCACTTGCGGAACTTACATGGAACTATAAGCCGTAATAAAAAATATACCAATGTCGTTATCCTAAAAACTAGTATAGAGTGTAGATTTGTATCGTAAAAGAGCTACTGAGTACTTCCTCTACAACAACTTTGTTCTAAATATGAACGGGAACTGTTATCTTTATTCATTTTCGCTGTAACTTAACTAATATTGTAGTAAGAGACCGAATTTAATAATAATAATAATCGATAATCTCTGGAACCACTACAAATATACCTAAATTATTTTATTGTTCTCTAATTGAAATGATTTTTCATCATCTGAAAAAGTACATTATCCCAGAGAGTCAAACGTAAAGGTAGGTATATAAATGCTAAAAGTTATGATATTCGTTAATTAGGAAAGTTAGAAAAAGTTGGTCGTTTTGAAAGGTTTCTTGACATACGCTACGCTAAGAAAACAAGCTAGATTGGAAAGGCTACCCCAAGGGTGGAAAAGTTGTTTTCGTCTATTGAGGTTAACTCAATAACCAAGTATTTTTATATTGTGCCGTAGAAGACTGCTTTACTAGCAAAGGTATTTTCAACAAAATATGTAGTATAAATCTTAATCCTTAAGATAAATGTCGTAGGACATAATATCAATAAATTAAAATTACTCACGCAACTAAATACCTAATTATAATATGCCTGGAAAAGTCTCTTGATAAGCTCTCTCTCTTAAGGAGTATACAAGTGTGTTGAACTTTAAATCGACTAAACCTTGATTTTATAAACACCAATGACACAAGTAAATTGCACCCGTTTAAAACCGAGGCGGGTCGCTAGTTCCAAATATATTATCAATACCAGTTTTATAAAGATACATTAGGTTATGGCGCAATTAAAATTGCATTTCGGAAGCAAAGTTGTTTATAGAGAAAGTACTCTACAACATGGTCAAAAAGTTCATATTTCCTAGCATAGCAAAATCTTGCCAGAACAAAACGGGCACATTGTAACCACAACAAACATTTTATATTTCAGAACATCCTTCTTTAATTAAAACATAATTAAGCGACATTAAAACACAATCAAATGTTAACACTAAAACTTGCAATAATTGATATAAAATTAAATTTCACAAATGTATGTTCAATATAGTTTTGATTTCTTACAAAAATGTCATGGCTGATTTATAAAAAACATTTCTCAAAATTGATTATTACAGATACACATTTATATCATCATACCTATTATAATGTATAATTTGCTTAGGCACTTAAAATAATATAATCCCTTGGTTTAAAGTTTATAATCTCTATTCAATAGAAGGCATACAATATAGGGGATCCTAATATTTTTCATTGTTTAAGTAATTGTTTACTAATATAGATCATCTTATTTACCTATTAAATTTTTTTCGTGAAGATTTTAAGTACACTTCTGATTAAAAATGTATAAAAATAACTCAATCACTGGTTTACGAATCATTAAAAATAAAAATGAAGACGGGGAACACATATGAATTATAACTGTTCAAATCACTGGTATAAATTGATTACAATCAAGGGGAAAAAAAAGTTTTATTACGTCTAGCTTACTTTTCAACGCCTTTTTACAATAAAAATACAAAAATCAAATTAAAAAAAAAACAGCACTGCCTTTTCGGCAGCTTATTGTAAATCAGTTTGTGCGCTTGAACGCGAACGATCTAACTTGTTAAAATTAATTCTTAAAATAATTCAATTATTCACAAATATATTTATGACTTTAAGGTAAATGAATACTCGTTATATATCTATGTAAACGTCGGCCGGCCCCAGGCTATGGTGCGTTCCGTATCAAATCTGTCGTAGCACTAACTTCGACAGACTCTTGTAGAATGACTGACTCCCCAATGGTTAGCTGCGCGGCATTTTCTTATTAATTAAATTAAGTCACAACCGCATAACATCTCTGGAGCAGCGACGCCACATTCATATAATCTCATTACACTAAAGGCTATAAATTTATTTACACAATTACTTAATCCAACTAGTAATGTTATCAAATAAAAATAGAAATTGACAAACACATCATCTTATAGTTAACAAAGCGTATGGATTCATCGTATTTACATTTATCTTTACGATAACGCGTATATTATTACATGCAAACTAGGGCACCAAAATAATAAGTACATTATTATCCAATCGAAACGAATCCTTACGTTTCGCTATGCATTCTGAAGGCGCGCCTTATAATCTTAGCATCATTGCATTGAACACTAATAAACTAGATACAAAATCGTGAACAAAAATTCATTTCATCAGTCTTCCACAGTATATAAAAAAATGAAAAAAGAAAACTATAATCATACTACGACAGAAGCTAATAGGTATATATTTGGAAAAGAATAAACTTTATTATTTAAGTGTCCCAAAGAATTTTAGTAAGCCTTCATAATTTATGTATTTAAAAAAAATTATTAAGACTTTTTCATGAAATAACGGTTTTTACGATACAGTATTTAACAAGTATACAATGATATTAATATACAACGAAAATATAAAACTACATCCTTTTTAAGCGTTCTAGAAATGTTTTATGCAATTTTTGAACGAGGACTGACGCATGTTTGCGCTCCATCACTACATTAACAGATCACCCAAAACAAATGGGTGTTGTTATCAATTTAGTGCGGACGTTTTAGTTGTTGATTGTGTATCTAATTTATTAGTGATCGAAGCTTAGCTTAGTTTAACTCCATAAAGCACATATTACATTTACATTGAGGCCATCGTAAGCGTGTCGCGTGTTCGCACATGTAGCCCTTTTACACAGAGGCGCATTAAGATCCTTTCCATATACAATTAATCAATTAACACAACTGAACTTTATTATGGCTAGGTTTCAACTTACTTAAAAACTCCATAACAGTATAGTAACCTTACTGATCGACAATAAATATCTTTGTGCGTTCATCTTAAAGAATATTTAATTATGATATATTTTAAGAATATTATTGCTTCATTTGCCAATATGTACAATTTTAATTGTAGGCAAACTTATCACAATTTGAAGCACAATCGTGGGCAGTGTAAAAGGGCCTTACATCGTTACAATTAGCATTCAAAAAATAATTTGAATATAAACATAGGTCACATTTATATAAGGCGGAAGTTTAGACTTAAAATTATTCTAAAACGTATTTACAATATGCACAAAGACTAAAGCGACACGCACAACAGGCTTCGAACATTATTATTCGGGCCATAATATTGCTTAATATTTCAGTTATGTCCTTAAGTTCATAAGGTCATAGCTTTATGTCTAGAATAAAGAAAGTTATCAAAACGTTAAATTGCTTTATTGGATATGCAAAACGCATAATTACATTTATATGACCAATTAACATAATAATATTGTGAGATTGAAAATAAATCAAAATGAGTGTCGAATTTTCATTAAATTTTCTTGTCCATATTTTCAAATAAGCTTAGTAACTTTTGACCATGATGGAACATAATTTTAGAATAAAAATAAATTACATAGTTTTATTTTAATGACAATAACTGACTAGCTATTGTTATAAAATGTCTGCACTTTAGTGTCCTTTTCGTTTAAAAATCGCAATCAGACAGTTCAGGGGGCTTAGTACGAGTTTTGACAGTTTAGAGAAACATGATCGATCTAACATACCATACATTTCCAACCTCGTACAGCACAAAGTTGCATTTCAATAAGAAAACAAGCAATGAACACAGTGCATATTTAGTTCTCCATGTTTTCGCTAGGGGCGCTGCTAGTAGATGCATGTACGTATGTATGTAGTTTACAGTGAACTGTTAAAACTCGTAATAGGCCCTCAGAGGACCTAGCCAAGTTAGATGCTTTGACAGTTGTTTTACTGATTGCTATATCTCTAAATAAACTAACTAAATTTTATTACTGTTATATCAATCCCATTATTATATTCAATATTTAGTGTTAACTAAACAGAAAGGCACATTGGCTAGGTCCTCAGTTGACAATAACAAAATAAAGTACATATTTTGTTAAACTAAAATAAGTCTCTAGTGAAAATTAATCACTTTCTCATATTTGCACATAAAAATAAAAAAGTCAATTTTGTGTTTGCACAAGTTCATAAAATCCAATATTTACTGTTTCTTGGACATTTGAAGAAAAAAATGTTTCGTTTTCAATCCATCTTTTACGATTTAATCCTATCTTTGAGATCGTATCAAGATTTAATCAATCAAAATTTAATAAATAACTAGTATGTAGTATTTCACATGGCTTCAATACTTGTGATGAGTGTAGTAATGATATTAATGAGCAGTTCACAATTCACTGATCGGCAGTAGGGGCGGAGGAAGAGGCACGGCACATCGCTATGGCTTGAACTTCACCAGAGGGATGTTCTTAGAATGCAGGCACTTGTCACAAACCCACTCCGCATACACTTCAGCGGTCAACAACTGAAATGCAGGCTCCGTCAGTCCTGTACAGCCCCTGGAAATAAAATTTCATACTAAATGAAATGCGTGGATTTCATAATTAATTGGACCACGGATTCACATTGTCCTATACAATGTTTTTCACACCTTAATTAAGGGGTAGATTTTAACAAAATCACAAAAAGAATACACCCTCCGAGTTCGAGGTCTCTACGATCAGCAGATTAGGCTGTGCATTGACCTGTCAGTCAAGTCATTCAGGATTATCCATTTAATATGTAAAGAGTGGATTCTAAATAATAAACATGTTTTGATTTGTCAATTTATATTAGCATCATTTTTGAGATTTCCATTTGTCGGAAGATGTTCTAGCATAATGTTTAAGTGGTATATTGGTATGTAATAAAAAAAATTAAATAAGTGAAAAAAAAATTAATTATAATGTAATTATAATTATAGTGTACAAATCACACAGAAACTGTATAGCTACCCAGTGACACAAATAGTTCTAACATAGTAACAATAGACCCTATTCACGTTAGCTTTGGGGAGGTCTCTACCCATACTCAGTAGTAAGAAATAAAGAGCCTTGAACCCTTTTAATGTCCCACTGCTGGGCACAGGTTTCTCTCTAACGGCCAGCGGTGGAGTATCCCTGCACCACGCTGCTCCAATGCGAATCGGTGGATTAAGTTCAGTTAAAATATTATATCACAGAAATTGAAAATTAAGATTATCTTACCTATGAAACCAAAAGTTGCATCCAGATTCGCACAGGATTGCTTGATCATTGTCGTGAACCTCCTTGTGGCACACTCCACATGGGTAGATCGGCGGTGCATTTGGGTTCTGAGGATTGAACACCATTGGCTGATCCGGAGGATATACCTTTCCTGCACTGACTGGCATTGGCTTGGGTCCAAACATACCCATTCCTTGGCCCATGGGTCCCACTCCTTGTCCACCTGGCCCTCCCATTGCCATTCCACTCATCCCTGCTAAGGGACCACAGTTACCCATATTTCCAGGACCGGGTCCCATACCCATGGAACCACTGCCTCCCATACCCATAGGACCACCATGTCCCATGTGGCTACCAGAATATGGTGGTCCTGGGCCCATAGATGTCATAGGACCATTTCCACCCATTGGACCACTTCCCATGCCTGAACCCATTGGACTCCCGTGTCTCATGGGGCCACAGTGTCCTGGACCCATTCCACCGCTCTGCATTGGACTTGGTGACATAATAGAACTGCTTGGGCCCATAGAACCATTTGAGCAGTTAGGACCCATTGGTCCATTCATGCGAGGGACATTCATACCAGGTCCTCCACCTCCCATTGGGCCATTCATGGGCCCATTCATAGATCCTCCCCCAAGAGGACTGTGCATTGGCGGGCCCATGGGACTGTTGCTCATGTGACTACCAGCCATAGACCCCATATTCATAGGACTCCCCATCGGACCTGATGACATTGGTGACCCCATTGGCATTGAATTCATTGGACTCATTGGACTGCCCATTGATCTTGATGTTGGGCCCATACCTGGGCCTATACTATGATTACTCATTCCCATACTTGGGCCACCCATGGGGGACATTCCACCCATATGACCCATAGGACTCATATTTCCCATGGGGCTGATTCCTCCTCTCGGTGGCATTTGCTGGCTCATTGGACTCATGTTGTGCGGAAGAGGACTCATGTGTCTCATAGGAGGCCCACCCATACTATGCATTGGTCCCATCATTCCCATTGGACCGTTCTGACTCATCATAGGTCCATTCTGGCTCATCATAGGGCCATTGTGTGACACTGTGGATGGAGAGTCATCAAAAGGGTTGGAAGCCACTATAGTATCACCATATCCAGTTAATGGGGGAGGGAGCAAGTCTTGAGCAGTAGGGGGAGGCTGGGCAGTTAAGGCATTGTTGGCATTTGATGTTTTTCTCCGCTTCTTTGGATTACTTGGAGCTGGTGCTGGGGGTGTAGGAGTATCCATCGGTGGCTTAAAATCTGGAGGTCCTAGCCCTGGACCAGGCAGCCTGTAAGAGGGCATACCAGCCAGATTGTGACTCATTATGATTCTATTTCGCTCCAGCTCTAATGACCATCATGAGAAGTTGTCACTAATTTAGAAAAGACATTCATACGTAAGGCACCGCATTGTCACGAGAAAGCGCAATAACGTGCCGGAAGACTGCTTGTGTCTATTTCTGTAACAAAAAATATATCATTTTAATAACACTACACAAAATATATATCGGGAATGTGCAATGAACGCAGCGACGGATTTGCTAATTGTTTATTATTAATCGTCACTCGCCAATGATTACGACTCACTGAAAAAGCCGTGGATTGCATGAAGAGAAACATTTGTAACCTGCACATAATAAATGCATAAGCTGGGCAGAGCACACGCTAATTTTTGTGTTGCTTGCACTATTATCACTTATATTTAGAAATAACACTATACAACTTACCGCATTATCAATTTAGCATCGGAATTACTGATTATTTTTTTGTCCTCATCGAGACCCCAAGGCAGGCGTGCAACATATGATAAAATACCAAGAGTAAATCACTTCTTGTGTCAAGATATTATTATTTACAGAAGGCTTCTTGATAGAGTATCGGTTCAACACACATGAATATCGCTTTTAATTAAAATTACTACTTCATTCAGTGCATTTTTATTTACGACTCACGATATTCCAAACAACACACGCCACATTCACGGTATATTTTTATCAGAAAACTGCCGCTAGGGGTCGTTTTCTGTTCATAATTATTTTTTTTAGTGACGCTAACTAGGCAAAGGCTATTACGTTATTAGTTCTATTTATTCTGCGATGTATTAATTTTAGTTATATTATAAATGTAACTAATTAATCAACAGTAAATAATATAATATTGTTTAATTAAAGTTATGCAGTAAGTGCAACCCTGTAAATAATATAACCTTTGATTGTATAGTCAAATATTAAGTCTAATCAAGACGTTTGATTAGACATTTTGACAGTGACAACTTTGACTTGAGTTTGACAACTTACTTTGACATTTTTTGTCGTATTCTGTTCTTTTTAGGCTATGAAAGTAATTATTACAAATTTAAATTAATAAAGAAATGGCTTTAAATAGATTATTTATAAGATTATCAATAACGTCTACTCTAATTAGTAAAAGAACAATTCATACTGGCGTCGTTAATTTCGCCAGTAAGCCTAATATCGAAAAACCGAAGCCAGGCTTTGGTAAAAGTTACAGAAGAATAGTCCATTTCCCTGAAGAATATACCGTAAAACCTTTAGAAGTTACAAATCTTGCAGGGCGAGACCCTGTTACAGGTTACATTTTAAGTTTACTTATTTATTTACTCACTTTAGGTTGTAGAACTTGTACCAAAAAGACTTCTGAAATTTCTGAAATACAACCTCTAGGCAATTACTGCTCTATACCACATACATTATTATAATTTAAAATTGACTTTAACCTTTTGAAGAAATAACATTTTGCAAACCTATCTTGTCACAGGTCGTGTGGTAGCTAAAGGGATTGGCGGTGGAATCAAGCATAAGTACCACTGGATACAATGGGTGAGAGATGGACCTACAGAAGGCCCTCCTCAGGAAGAAAAAGTTATTCAGGTATAATATCTGCAAGGAAATATTGTTTTTATGAATACACTACATCTAAATTCAATATTTCAGAATTTACATCTGTATTCAGAGTAAAGTTATACATGTAAAGTTTTATTGTAGGTGATGGAAGATGGTTGTAGAACAGCACACATTGCTCTAGTTGCTGTTGGAGATAAACTGAAGTATATACTGGCCACAGAGAATATGAAGGCTGGTGATATACTCAAATCATCTCGGCACTTACCAAGGATACCTGGTAATACTGAAATTTTGTTTTAATATGTACCGAGTTATTGACCTACATATTATATATGTTACTATTTATTTTATTTGACAACCCGTTTGGTGTAGTGTTTACCAAGCCAGTCCACCATTCGAAATTCTGGTTCGATCCCCGGCGGGGCAGAAATTTAAATGATGAATTTAGATTTCTGTTCTCGGTCTGGGTGTTTGTGTATTTGTTCTTGTATGTATCCATGACACCCACGACACAGGGAATCCTAGTGTGGGACTGTGAGTGTGAAGCGTTATTTTTGAAAACTGAAATAACCATCTCACATTTCAAGTTTTGCATCCACAACTATTAGACTGAAATTCAAGAATTTCTTCAGTTTGCACAAACTAATTCTACAAGCTAAGTACCTACCATACTAGCGTCAATAAAATTATTGTAACTTATTGTAATTATTATTGTGTGAATTATTGTAAGTTTCTTATCTATTTATTAATATTTTCAGTTAGAGCAAATGAAGGCGATGCATACCTGTTAGGAGCACTTCCTACTGGAACGATTGTACATTGTATTGAGAAGGTGCCAGGTGAGCTCAGAATTAAAATCCTTTATTTAAATTCATAACTAGCCTATGCCAGTGATTTCGTCTGAGTGGACATCAGAATCCAGTCTAGAGAGAATGCAAGTCCCAGGTATAAAAATCCATTAAGTCAACAGCAATATGAACAAGATAGTTACATGCATAGGAATGTGAGGGATTAAGTCAAAAGAAAGTGTTTTATTGACAAGTTTGCATAATTAACATCAATAAGGTCGAAAGCGTCATTTTCTTTGTATTTTGATCTTAGTAATTCAGTGTCTTAGTAATGTTAGATTGATTCAAAATTTTATTTAAGGCATGGGAGGTCTGTACATTCATGCCGCGGGGACATACGGCACAATATTGAGAAGGCAGGACGATCGCGTCGTAGTGCAAATGCCTTCAAAGCGACTATTTAGCTTCGACCAACACTGCATGGCTGTTGTGGGTACGTAAATTCGCTACTTAACTTCTTATTTTCATATAAAATGTATAAAGCTTGCATTTTGGCAGCTCATAAAAAATATCTTAGCTAGTCATCTATTGTAACTATGCTTCTGAAAATGTAACCTACTTGATCCATTGTGAAAATATCAAATATTTTAGTGTCATCATAATTATAGGCCGCCTTTCAAATATACTCCACGGTGACACACCAATCGGCTCTGCGCAACGCAACAGATGGCTCGGCAATAGACCACGCTCCGGCTTGTGGAAGAGAAAAGAAGGCAGACACGGCAGGAAGATCAGGCCTCCGAAACCTGTCAAAGTTATCACCCAGGCAGAGAAGTTCCCCTTGTCTTCTATTCAGTTCTCTATGCATCCTTAGGCATAGCATTGAGTGATAGATTAAAATAGTTATCCCATTTTAAATAAGTACTGTCTTTTATTTTGATTCTTGTTGATTTTAAGCAATGTTAAAAATGCTAACTTATTTTAAAAAAACTTACGGATACAATTAGGGTATAAAAACTTTTATAAGAGGATTAATGAATTGAGATTCGTGGTTACAAAAAAATGTCAAACTTTTAAGACTACGAAAAATGTTTTAGTTGTAAAAAGAGTAGGTACATAAAATTAAAATTTTCATTGGTATCACTTTATTTATATCAACATTAAGCTTAACGTCAAATAAATACTTTTTACTTACAAAATGCAAATATTAACTACATATTGAAAATACGACGAATATCTATTATCTATAATTGTATACATAAAAAAGCTATAAGCTTTTATAGATTTTATAGATGAAAAAATTAACACTGATAAAATCTAGTTTTAAAGATAACATAATTACACGAAATTACTTTCAAGGAATTATTTGAACTTATGAACAAAGTTGATAATGTCTTTCTAAAGTCAGTAAGTAGAAATACACCTTAATAAAATCAAGCGAGACAAAAAGTGGAGCTTCGAACTTCAGTAAGCATGTTAAGTCTCGTTGGTCTGCGAATATATTAACAAACTGACTACTTCCCTCAGTCTTTTTTTGTTTGTTTAAAATGCATGCTATCCTCTCACGCAGAATGAGAATGCTGCCTTCCTCAGTTGTGGGGAGAGACCCGTGCCCAGCAGTGGGTTGCAGGCATGCACTCATCAATACATGAATTTATA
>DWAV01000509.1:0-19081 GCA_018231305.1 Noctuana lactifera
CGCAGGAAATCAGCCACTAGCTGTCACCCATCCGGGTACCAACCGCGCCCGACCACACTACCTGTTGGGCGCAGCGCGCTTCGTTTATAATTTTTAACATTATATGTATGTTTGTGTTATTGTCTCTGTATGTGTCCATGCCACAGGGAGTCCCTAGTGTGATTGTGAAGCGTTTAACTCATTTAATAACAAGTAAATTTTCATTTTCAGAAAGAAGAACCACCAGAACCGGTGGAATCCCACTCGACCACCGACGAGTCCCAGCTGGAGCAGCTAGAGGACGTGTCCGCGGACCCCTCGCCGGCCCTCCACGACACAATGGAGCCCCAAAGCTACCAGCCCATCTCGGATATCGCCAACATGCAGCTCGACCTGCTGCCGTTTCCCTGACACTTGGACTTTGGCGAGAGCGTGTTTGACCTCGAGATGTATCCTCTGACGCCGTGAACTCGCGCCTCGGTCGGCCCCATGCTATGAGCTGCTATACTTACTAATACACTGATGTAATATATTGAACACATTTAGTTGATGGATACTCTGATACACTGACAGCTGTCATTGCTGTCACCCTCTTGCTAATTGCCGCCAATTGCGTTCCCTTCTTACAACACCTAGCCTGTTTCTGGCGGGTAGCTCCGCCACCGCCGTTCTCGTTCCTCCGAGTTACTACTGACAAGACCCTCCCCCTCCCCGTCTTGGCGTACTTCTAAATTTGAAGACTACAGTGCGACCTTGCCTATTCTCCAATCGACCAGAAATTGTTTATCAATGTCATGAAATTGCGGTGTAAACTATAGTTTTATAACAGTTGTTATTGAAAGAATCTCTTTAAAAAATTTCAATAATTGAAACATGATTCGGAAAAGAAGATGAGACAGGAAATGATCTGTTTTCTGAATACGGGAACATACGTGTCAACTTTGTGTAAAACAATGGTTAAAATCGGCAAGGTATCCACCGCCTTTTGATTATATAGAACTAATTTAAAATCTGTGAAGTGCTTCTAATGTGTCTCTAAAAGGGCCAAAAATAAACTATGTGTGAGTGAATGAACATGAAAAGTGCATTTATATTATTAATAAATTAGAAACTAAGTAAAAAAGTGCGTTTTGTATATACATATAGTTTTAGTGGTTCGGCAACCGCATTATTGATTGAATATTATGAGAAATAAAGTATTAATGTATGTGCATATTATGTAGGTATATGGGGCATAATTGCTAATATAGATTCTTAAAGTATAAAACTCCACAAGCAGTAGATAGGTTCATACGCGTTGCAAGAAACTTCATTAGAGCTTTTAATCTCTCATTATTCTTATCTTTGTCTAGTCGTGAAGACGCAAATTTTAATGTGTAATTTGCCATGAAATTGAGTCACACAGGGTGTTGAGCAGTCAGGCACTTCCATCTATTTGTCTCTTTGTTCCATGATTATAAGCATGTGGTACCATAATATAACTTAACTTAGAAATTAATTTACTTATTAACTTGGGGCTCCCTTCCCTCCCGCCTTGGTAACATGTTGAATATGTTAAGTTGAATAAGATTTTGACTAACATATCTGAAGCCGGCGTTGTAAGACTAAATAATTCCATGACAGTTATGCATTATATATGTTGTTTTAACAAATAGGAGAATCATGTACCGAAAAACAAATACTGACGATTTAAAAAAACATTGTTTAATTAGTAGCTCTGCGCTCGAATGACATCGTCTTGTAAAAATGAATATTGTGATTATAAATTAGTCATTACTTGTGCTTATTGTATACGAAATAATGTTTTTGGATAACAATAAAAGCTTGTAGTGTATAAATGTGGTTTGTTAATAATTTTGCCCTGAATCCACTACTTTTACTACATACCTGCCTGCCTATAATATAGGCACATATTAAAAAAATCATTTAAAAGTCGTAAATCTAAATTTTGTTGGAGACACTTGAATAATTCTTAAATTTTTTTACCTTAATTTGTTTTAAGTTATAATGTCCTAGTCAGTAAAATAAATTTGAAAACTTATCATCGAATTTTTAAATCCAAAAATTTGTCATGGGGTAGGTAAAGGGTAAAAAGGAACAAATGAACAAAATAAAGAAAAAAAAATATTTTTTACATTGCATTTATTTGATCATGTTTTTGAAACACAGAAATAAATAAATGAAACAAACTTATGAAACAGAATCGTCGCTTTATTCAGCAATTTCCGGTTGAAAAATAAAATCAACAAAACTACACTGAAATTCTGAAATGACTATTTTTACAAACAATTTACAGCGAATTTTTTAATAAATAACCTGCGGATGTTTTGAATGCCCCCCTTGGCTTGAACCCGAGCGAAGCGTGAGTCACTCACGACAGTCGCCTTTATAATAACTAAAAAGTACAAAAAGTAATATTTACACAAAATAACAACGCACGAACGCACGTCAAGGTAGCCCGATAGAGAAAAGCTAAGGAAAAAAATACACAGCAATTCTTCACGGAGACATTCAAAACTCCCGCGACAGACTAATCTAGAAATCAAAACTTATGAGGTACACATTTTCCTATCCACTTTACTAAGCGTATGTTACTGGCCCCAAAAATGAGGCCAATTTTTTTTTTACATTTTTCAAATATGCAGCCTTTTGTACAGTATATGATACTTACTAATTATATATGTATAGACATAGTTAAAACCGTTACATTTTTTTTTGTCGCGAGCTCCTTTTAATATCAGTTCATTTGGTGATGACATGATATGAAAAAGAGTTCGCTATTTTTTAAGAACGTTGAAACAACAGGACATTGCCTAGACACGAGTCGATATAGTTTCGCAAATAGCTAGGTGTTTAAACCTCAATGTTTTCATTAGATACATTCAAAATACATAAACACGATATTTTTATTACACATTCACTTTTTTTTTTGCTTTTTTCTCTGCAAAATTTCTAACAAGAATCGAATTAAACAGACACATTTAGATATTTATTCCGAAAAAGAAACTACATGTTAACTTTTCAGTGCTTTCTTGATTTGCAGTCATTATTCAACAATTAAATTGATTATTCTTATTCGTTTACTACCTACAAGTGATCCTACGTGAAGTCTAACAATTGAATTGGACACATTAATTCTAGGTTACTACATGTATACACCAATAAGGATTAAGATTATAATTTTTTTTTATACTTTTTGAGCGCTTATTTATAAGTTCTGGTTGAAAAATGTTAATGGTCGACGAAAACAAATCAAGAGATAGGTTAGATTTTGTATAGGCTTTTGGCGTTTCAAGCGAGAAAAAACTACAATGCGGGGCGTCCGATAAAATATATCCAAAACTATTTTTTACATTTATTATCGATATTATATGTATTCTCACTTTATGTCACTCAACATTAAACGAACTATATACTAAGTAAACAAGTTTTATTTCCGAGAATTATTAGTACGATAGTAACAAGTATTTCCATATTAATAAACGTTAATTGTAGTTTCTTTATCCGACACCATTAGCGGGCAAACGGGTATGATTACAAGGGAAAATGCGAATAACCATTTTAAACTTACTACGCCTTCTAGGGAAAGCTCTAAACACTTAAGTTTTAACTTTGACAAAGCCACATCAATTTAACAATGCTATTTAAGAATTTAGATACAAACTCGTAAACTGGCAATCGACTATTAGTTTGAAAGTTCAATTTCAGCGATACATTTTATAACTACGCTGAATTATAAACACTCAGACACGATTATTTTAATACAAACCTACAACACCTATTGTCGAATTCCGCGAGAAATACAAAGAGTGGTTTGAAGTAGAAACACACGCGCACGTACAAGCACATGCGGCCATATCCCTCGGAGTGCGGTGTGAAAGGAGAATGTTTATTGATTTAAACATTCAATAATTCGTTCAAACATTACACGTATTAACTGCATGCAGACAGAACAATACAATATTACATAAACATTACTGTTACCCGTGTCCTGTTCCAGTATATATACGATACATGAGACATTAAACAATGTTTTATTCACTGTTAAAAAATAAAATAAATTTAAAGAAATTGTCTAAAAAGATTAAGTAGCGGTTATTAAAGTATGTTAGGTGGTAAGATTCAAATAGTTTACAAATATATAAAAAAGTATATTTTAAAAAGTCAAAAAATTTTCATCAATTTCGTTACAATCAAAGCTCATAGAACCGTATATAGGGCTGAAGCAGGAAGCAGGTGGCTTACAGAGTACCGCGACACGAACGCACTGGCGTTACAATGGCCTACACTACACGCGCCGGTCCCGCCAGCTTCAACTATTTAAGTAAATAATTAATATACACATAGAAACTATATAATACACTTAACGCAGTTTACCATCATATTATATCAATATATTACAAATTTCGTACAGTTACACCTTTTTAAATATACACAGAACATACCACGCGCTCCATCCCTATTTATTTATTTATTTTTATTTCATTTTTCTTTTAATTCGTTAGAAATAATAACTACAGAATGTTTCGCTAAGAAAACCTAACGCGCCGTCCGTTTTTGTAATAGCCACCAAATGTTTACGCTTCGACGGAATGTGAATTTGTAAATATTTTGGGAACATTACAAAAATCGGATCGCCAAAGCGCATAATGCCAGCCTGACGAAACTCTTTATTGAATAATTAATATTTTTTTATACGATTAATTATAATATCAATTGCATATTGTATCATATCTTACACTGTTTATTACCCGACGATAAGTACATTAATAACCGGTGATAAATATATTTGGTTACAATTTTATACACGGCTACAAAACTATGCAATTCCCGGATAATTATACAATTTAATCATTACGTTACTACTTAACGGATAAGAATGAACGGTTATTTGTTATAAGTATGAATAATTATTCAAACAGAATTACTTGTTTAAATTTAACCTTTATTATTAATATTTATGTAGTAATATAAAAGTGTTTATTACAACTATACATTGAATCCGATAGAACATATACGATATATTAAATACAAGTGACATTAAGTAGGCGAATATATTAAAAAAAACACAAGACTGGCATCAGCATTGAACAGTTTAGAAGGTTGCATGTATTAACTAGGTCACAGCCACATAAATTATATTAAATGAAGCATGTATTATTACACTAAATATGGACAACTAATAATAGCAATAACTTAACCGCGACAAATTGCAAAATTATCTTAATAACGCGTAGATTAAATTCAATTTTCGTTTGTTTTAGCCACAATAAAGATTACGTATCCCTAAAACTTAGTATCTCTTGTTGTTGCATAATCCAATTTTTAAACTTTAAAATTGTATTGGTATAATAAAATTTTTAAACTTTAAAATTGTATAATCCAATTTTTAAACTTTAAAATTGTATAATCCAATTTTAAAACTTCAAAATTGTATTATACCAATACAATTTTAAAGTACAATTTTAAAGTTTAAAAATTGGATTATACAATTTTAAAACTTTAAAATTGTATTAACCAATAGCCGGACGTATTTCAAGATTAAACCTAAATCGATGAATGCCCATTTCAAATTCGAATTTCCCAAGTCATTGTTTATGTACGAACTATAGGTAGATTAATTAGTGTATATTGGCATTTTAAAACTAACCAGTAATCATTCGACATACAATTTTTCCCCCGAATGAGCAAAATTAGTACTGCATTTTAATTTCTATCTATTACGCTATCGCAACAATAAGTTAACAAATAAATTTTTCAACTAATAAACATAAAGAACCACTGCAACTGTCACAGTAATATGAAATTTTTCGTTTTCCATTCGATTCGGTTCGTTGAAAAATATCAATGGAGATAGCACATTATATAAAAAGATTTTTTTGATAACTTTATTCAAATTAAATATAATGTACTATACTATATTGTAAGGTTAAATTTTACCGTGACAGAGTATAGGTACATAAGTAGAAAACGTTTACAAGATTAATATGTTTAACATAAGACATAAACTGAATGGTAACTATTATGTTTCATACAATAATATCAATAGCTCTGCTTAAACCAATACCTAATTTTGTCCACAACAAAAATAACTGTAAATTGTTCGTCACTTCACTGTTTAAGATTGCAAAGTTTAAAAGTGCCAAAAATTTCAGTATAATGTATTACAGTATGGATCAATAAGATACAATTTAAACAGAACTTTACAAGAACAGAACTACACATTTTAATAAGTGTTATATAAGATTTTTCTAGCATTTTAATACAATTCTTACCTAGGCTATAAAATATGTATATTCGGGAGGACAGCAGTCTCGCGAGCCGAGCATATTTAGTACGAGAGTTATGTTTAATTCTATGTCTAATACAATTTTATTATACACTAGCTGTGCCACGCGGTTTCACCCGCGTTAATGCTTGATGGCCTATAACCTTCCTCATGAATGTAGCTATCATATAGATAAAGAATTTTTCAAATCGGTCCAGTAGTTTCGGAGCCTATTCAATACAAAGAAACACACAATCAAATCTTTCCTCTTTATAATAATAGCGATTTTCGATGGGTCATAGAACATTAGGCGATATTTTCAATTTGCACCTAATCATAAATATCCTTTCACAATATTTTTATAATAACATTTAAGATAATTTACTTTGTTACAATTTCTATGTGAATACATCTTATATCGTCAATAACAGAAGAGGCATATTATAATTGAGTGATTATTATAATAACAACAGTGCAATTCTTACATTTATATACCAGATTTGAAACGCCAACGGTGATTTGATCGAAGTGAAATCAATTTGTCCATATCACTTGTGCCTTGTCCGTACCGCCGTTTAAATTAAAAAGGTCACTAAAATTTTCGAACGCACTTACATTGAGTTTAGGGATAAGGGTAAAATTTTCGAACGCACTTACATTTTGGAATTAGTTAAGAGTTTAGGGATAAGGGTCAGTTCTATTTTGAAATTTGGAAGTCGATAATTTAAGAAGCGAAGAATCTTTTGAAGTGAACAAAGTAATTTTTGGTCAAGCTGATGGATAATAGTAGGCAGTTAAGAATGATTAATATCAAAGAATATAAGATTATAAGAGCCCTATATGTATAGATACTCTTAAAACATACAAACAGAGAACTTATAAATAAATAGAAGAGATACCTATAGTCAAAGACGCAGATCTCAGTAAGGTTCGCAATGAGAACCGTGTTAAATACGTTTAGAAGTAAGAACGACATATAAATTTAAGAGATTAAGTACATCGATAATTTTTTTCATTAAAATTACGTTAAAACAGCAACAACATTCAGACAACGACTAAACATTGAAACACTATCTATGTACACTCTTATCTAGAATTTAAAGCAAAGAAATATAATAAAGGCGAGAACATCGGCCGCGACAGCAATTTTTTGAATTTCAACGTTTGATTTGAAGTACGGTTATTATTATATAGAAAGAAAATCAAACAGACAAATCATAAATTTTGTAAACGCTATTTCATTTTGATCCTTTTAGAATGTTTTCATGCAAACTCTGATTACATAAAATCAGATATTATCGCAACTAAATATTAGGTTATCAGGTTTTAGGCATCTAGGTTAAAGTAAGTTCCACTCAAAATGATAAAATCATAAGAGAAAATAGTTATGGCGACTGTATAGCAAACGAGCGCATCGTTATTCCTGACAAAAGCGCAAATTGAGACCTCACTACAGTCAATAAGCATAACACATAAGTCTTAGCACATAATGTAGAAGCCAAGAAAAATTAACTATCACGGACGATGTTCTAGCGATCAAAGCTAATTCGTAACGACGGCGGGCGAATTTTTTTTATTTTTTCGGCACATTATCGACCGAAGGCGGTTGTGATTGACGCTAGAAAACCATTATGGGCGGCGGCACTGTGTTAAGGATATCGCGGTCCGGTGTACAACGGAGCCTACTTGCGTCTACGTTAGAAGCTTTTAATATATTCGGAGCTACATTAAAATGGGTATTTGGTTCATTTCCAGCAGAATCGCTGAACCAAGCTGAGTTGTTCACGCTGAGTTCGTCATTTTTATCTATATTTTCATTTCTGAGCCGTGTTTCTATAAGGTTTAGTATGTTGTCTATATTGAATTTTAATTTGGTGCTAGTGTCCGTAGCTTTTTCTTGAGACGGATCAGCTGTTTTGTCGTCCGCTTGACGGACACTTAAGTCTATTGGAGTATCGCTGTTGCACTCTTTTTCTTCTGCAGGTTTCATAGAAAGATCAAGAGCCAGTTCTTGTTCTTGATATTGATTGACACGATTATCAGTTTCTTCAACTTTCTCCGTGTCAATATCTGCATCGTTCATTTCTGTCAATTTTTCCAAGTCTGCATTATTGTTGTTCACAATATTAATATTTCTGCTTGCGCTATCGTTATTAAGAATTTCATGATTGTTATTATTATCATCGTATATATTTGTGGATGCTACCATTCCCTCGCCAATTATATTGCCACTACTAAAATCATCGTTTTCGTCATCATAATTGGAACTATTAATGTTGCTGTTCGAAATATTTTTATTGTGTTTATCGTATAAGGCGGCAATACTTTCATTTGCAACTTCGCAGCCCATATGAGATTCTTTTCCAATAGTTTCTTTGCTACAAATATTCAAAATGTCCTCTCTTTTTGCGTAACTTTCGGAAGTGATAGACTTTTCTATAGATTTTTCATTAATAATGTTGTTCAGAATACAATCGTCTATTTCTCGCGCTATAGAAGAACAATCAATTTCTTCATTAAAGTTAAAATCACATAGATTTTCGTCACCAAGTTCACGAAATTCACCCATCTCATCGTTCAATATGTAGTCCACAAATTCCTTTTCAATACAACTTTCAGGACCACATTCTTCAGTGTCATGATCCTTCGAAATATAACTATCGACATGCTTTTCAACATACGATTCCTTTTCAAACCCTTCAGTAAACATAACGGTGTTTTGATAGTTAGCAATGTATTCGTCAACATCGTTCCCGTGATCAGATTTAATAGTATATGTTTCAATCAATTTCTGGGTAGCCTCATCAATCATATCTTCATCATCAACAAACTCATCTTCAAATGTTTTAATATAACTACCTGTAAGTTCTTTATTATTACTCGTTATCACTTGCATCGAGGTCTGTGTCTCAAGTTCGTTATTACAATCAATAAGAATATTGTAGGTCTCGTTTTCATGTCCTATACAATTAGAATTAAAATCTGAGACTTTTTCAGATTCGGGAAGAAATAGTACAGTCATATTACTGTTTTCGTCATTTAACTCCAAGTCATCAAACTCTTTTTCAATGTTGTCCTCTATGGTTTTATCTGCAGCGTCATTCAGGATGTAGTCATCAAGTAGTTTACTAATACTGGCTTCATTAATTAAATTTGTCTCACAGTTGTCGTCTTTGGCAACAATTTTATTAGACTCGTTCTGAATGTTGTTATCTAGATCTTTATTAATGTAATCATCTTCAGTATTTACGTTATCATGAACAAAGCCAACAGTCTGATTTTCTAGACACGTAGATTCTTCTTCTTCATCTTCATTGTTTTTAGTAAGTGTAATTAGATCTTGAATAATATTTTTAATATCTGTTTCTAAATTGTCATTGTCACTCCTTTCAAAAGTAGGTTCAAAACTCCTTTCAAAAATAGTTTTCATATTATTTTCATCTACACCACTGTTTCCAAATGGAGGTTTTATTGTTGCCATATTTTCGTCTATAACACTATGTTCAGATGTAGGTTCTATAGTTTCCATATTATAATTGTCCTTATTTTCAATTGCAGTAATAAAGCTAGTATTTATAAGTGCGTTATCCTCAGTGGTATTATGACGGACAAAAGACCACTGAAGTAATTCTTTATTTATGGTTATATTATCTTTACATGTATCTTCAACTAACGTGTTATCTTTAACTTTGTCCATATCTAAATTGATATTAGCCGGCACTTCTACACTGGCATCGTTTTCAACACTGACAGTAATTTCTGCCCTAGTATTGACTTGCGAGAATGAATGACTAATTAAATTTGTTGATCTACCAATTACCTTATCAGCTGGATATTCATTACTGTTTTCGGAATTTGTTACTTCATTTTCACCAACCCTTTCTATCTGATCTAACGTATCTTCCCGTGTAATACCGTCGCAATCGTCATCAATCTCTATGGTTGTAATTCCAGAACATCCATCTGTCGGCACTTTTTCTATAAGAGCATCATTTTCAAAACAGACAGTATTTTCTTTCCTAGCATTGTCTTGCGCGTTTGTTTCAAGTGAATGACTAATTAAATTTGTTGATTGAGTATTTACCGTATCAGCTTGATATTTATTAGAGGGTTCACTACTTGTAACTTCATTTTTACTTAACCTTTCCACCTGATCTATCGTTTCTTTCCCAGTGTTATCGTCGCCATCGTCATCAATCTCTATAGTTTCAATTCCACATCCATTACTACGATCGATTACTCTCCGTTTAATTGAAACTACTTTAAATTTAATATTTCTTGGTAATACGTTAGGATAGCTAATGTGGACATTAGCAACACTTAGTCTCTTCGTAATAGTGTTAGGGATAGGCATTGTAGCAACTTTAGGTTTTTCTGCATGTGTTGCTTCAGTGTCAGAATCTGAATCTAATTCTATGGTAGTAAGGTCAGAATCAAATTGAGGTTTAATTGAGTTTATTTTATTTAAGTTAGTTTTCAATTGAGTATTTAAATCAAAGGGTACACTAGATTTATTTACTATCGACAGAGTTTCTGTGGTACGTTCACGTTTGCTGCTCAAAGTATCATTATCAATCACAATAGTCTCTACATTTTGGCTATCATTATTTTTCATGTTTGTTTTTGAATTTGTATTAGTTACTTCCGTTTTGTTTTTCGCTATTATACTGCCTGGACAGGACGTTAGGGTTCTATTCAATATTTGGACCTCTGGGTCCTTATTATGACTTAGGTCATTACAAGCCACAACATTTGAGATTAAGATTGTGGGAACAAGTATTTTAATTATTGGCGTAGTTGTATTACTATTATCAGAATCTTTTTTATTGTCCGCCGTATTATGGTCTGTTACGTTGCCTTTAGTTTTCCTTTTTTTCTTTTTCCTACTTTTGAGCGGTTCAGTCTTTGATATTATAAATTTCTTAATTTTATTCTTACTTTCAATATCACTATCATCCCCATCGTCGTCAGAATCAATAAAATTATCAGAATCGTAACTATCGCAAGAGCTGCCGCTCGAGGATATAGGCATTTTTCTTTTAGATGTTACGAAATTAGAACGGTCTAAAGATAGAGACCTAACCTTGCTAGTGCTCGCTACTATGTAATTTATACTATTAATGATTTTTGGATTAGTTGGCGTCTTTGAATCAAGTGAATCAGAAACAACGTTGGAACAAGTATCAGAGTCACTGTCACTAATAACGTAGGGGATATCGGTACTATTGAAGATTTCCTTCGCTTGCAAAGCATTGGGTGCAATTAACTTATTGTTGTCCTGATCAGTATTTTCGTTAATTTGATCTTGATATTGGTTTGCTACTGGCTGAATGTTGCTGGTAATTTTAGCACTATATTCAAAAATATTTGCGTCATGCGTCATTTCTATACTATTATTGGTCTCATTTACATGTCTAGTTATATAATCCAAATATGATTCAGTGTTGGTGTCACATGTTTCTTTTAGTGCCTCTAACTTATTCGTATCTGTTGTATCTTCCCTAGCAACTAGATTAAGTTTAGAAAGCTTAATATTTCTGCTACTACTACCAGACGGAAGGCTATAAACTTTCATATAGGGAGAACTTACAGAACCAATTTTGGTACTATTTATAAAAGTTTTACCAACGCCATCATTAGATTTTTCCAATGTAGAAGCATCAAGTGATACTACCACACGACCATCACCTACATCTCCTCTAGTTACATTGAACTCACTTGTATTTAAATTTTGACTTAGCACGTTAATAAAATTACTGCCAGTATTGATTGGAGTAAATGTGTCAGGAAATTTACGATCAATAGTATTATCAATATTTTTATTTATTTCTCTAATGTCAGAAATTTCTTTTCTACGGTCACCAGATACAACATTCATAACTTGATCTAGATCTATCGTAGAATCAATATCACTGTCAATTTCAGAACTAATATCAGGAAGATAATTGTCAGTATTAACGTGTTCTGCAGAAACTGGTTCAAGAAATTTTTCTATATAGTTATCTGTTTCATCTATTAGATGTAATTCATTTGTTTTTAAATCAGTCGCGACAAGAGTACTATAATCAGACAGTTCAATGTTATATTCTGAAGCAAGTTGTAGAGGTTTAACTTTATTGACAGACATTTCTTCATTAGTTTTTATATTAATTTTATTTGGAATAAACGCGCTGACAGCATAGTTATTAGACGTGTGATTAATAGTATTATTGAGATTGGACTTACTGACCGAAAATAATTCTTTACTATCAATTGTTTCTATTTCTGTACCAAATTCACAAATAACATTATCTTTTTTCAAATTTAGGGCAAGAGCACTAAGAGGAATGCCATCAGACGAGTCACTATCAGAAATAACCAGTACGGGTTCATTATTCTTATTACCCTTTTTAACTTTATCATCGACATATTTTTTTTTAATTTTCTTCCTACCAGTTTTGCCACTATTATCATTGGTAGTATCAGACAGAACCTGTGAGCTATTAAAATTCCCATCGATCTGAGAGGCATGGAATACCGTCTCATTTTTTCTTTGTTTATTTTTACTAATTTGAGCTTTTAAGTTGTTCGTATTATACAATTGTGTAACAGAAGAGACTATTCTACTATTATCCACATTTGTTTGTATATTGTTATCACTTGTATCTACAATACTATTAAGAACGTTACACGCGTCAATGTTCGTATCAACGGATTCAAAATTATTATTTTCAATGACACCCATATCCCATAAACTCGAAGTAGTAACACTACTTAATATTGATTTTTGATTTGGTGTGTACGGAAGGCAACTAATAGTTGCATCACAAATATCGAAGCGATCACTTTCACCAGTAACATTTAGTTGATCAACACTCTTATTGACACTCGCAAGTACAGACGTGTTTGATAGAATCCGCAATGTGTCTTTATGATCTTTTAAATTCACTTCACTCCCACTTATCTTGAGGTCAGCACTGCAATCACTGAGATAGTTATTAATAGAACTGTGAGGTTGATCGTTTCTAGAACTTATTCCTAATGCTTGGTATAAATTCCAAAATTTTAAAGTAGAGTCATCCGCAGAGTCTTGATTTTTCTGTAAATTGCAGATTTTGTTCTTTAGAGTAATCTCAGAATTGTCAACGTTATTGACTGATCCATCTGTATTTTCATATTTCTTGGTCTCGTTTGATGTATTTTCAATACTTTCAGATTTATTATCGCCATCAGAAGTAACGATATTACTTTTGTCTGTTGCTTTGATATCAGTCTCTTTGGTTGTATTATCGGTAGAAATTAAGTCAGTGGTTCGAATAACATTATTTATGTGGTTACGCGTGTTCAACATATAATTATCGGGCATTTCTGCTGAGATATCAAAGGAAGTACTATAAAAGCTACTAGTACTGCCAGTATTTTTGTTTGCCGAGTATTTTTCTGAAAATATGTGAACATAATCAGTTTCTTCGTATGTATCAACATTTTTGCTTGAAAGATTCAGAGCAACAATCCCAGTAGTCCTCACTTCCGTTGTATTATAACTTGTATCAATGTTAACGCTCGTTTCATTATTAAATGTACTGACACCAGTGCTTGAGTTAGAGTTATACATATTTTGAATTACACCAATATTATCATCACTTAAGATATTACATGAAATACTCTCCGGTTCAGAATAAGTATTTCTGGTGGCACTAGTATTATGATTTTTGTTTCCATTGCTGTCAGTATTGATTTGAGTATTTTCAATGTCTTCACTTACTTTGTATCTCTTAACAGTTACATTCAGGGCATCAATTACAATGGCATCAGAAGCTTCAATTTCAGTAAAGGTCATATTAGATTTATCAGATGGTAAAGTAGAATCAGTTTCATGACTTCTTTTATTCTTCCTTGTGTATGTTTTAACCATATTGCTACCAATGCAAGGTGAGTTCAACAAGCTCTTAAGAACAGACATCTCTTTACGAGGAGTAACACTTTTAGTTGTGTTGCATACTTTATTGTCATTGGTTATTGCAGTTACATTTTTAATAGCGTTTATATCAATGTATTCCAACTCTTTACATGTATTACTTGTCAAGCTCAATTTCTCTTTCTCATTCAAGATAGTATTATATGGTTCCGAGATTAAGTTTTTGTCGCAATGTGTTGTAAAACCACTGCTTTCTGTCCCAGTTACTTTAGAACAAATATCTGCATTAACTTCAATAGTTTTTTCATGATCCTCAAAAATGTTGTTTGATAAATTTGATGTAGTGGCTTCATTTGTAACTTTAAAAACATTGTCATCAGTATTTGAATAAACTTTTTCAATGGCATTACTTTCTTCACAACCGCTATGAAGTATATTATGATTGTCCTTTGTAATTTCTTCATGGTTATCAAAGAAACTGTTAAGGTTTACAACATTTTTGTTTACCATAGCTGGTGCCACAGTGACAGAACTCATTCCAGCAGAATAACTTTCGGAACCTTTCTTCATAAGATTATTGGTATTGTCCTTAATAAACATTACAACTGGGAAAACATCCTTATTGCTGTTTTTAGAATGTTCAAAATCATTTGTGACATTATTTTTTGATCCAATCGAAACACATATCACTGAACTCAATTCAGCATTAAAGTCAGGGCGCTTGGAATCCATTTGCGAATGTGTTTGAATATTACTGTTTTCTTTACAAACGTTATCAATAACTGCAAAATCTTCTATATCATTCTTATTACTGAATTTCGAAACTAAAGTTCCTGAACTCATTATAGGTGATTTATTCATGGAATTTTCATCGATTTCTACTATGGTATTTTCGTTTGATGCATTCGCCTCCATATTCACAGTAGCAGTATTCTTATTATTGCACAGATTTTTCTCACTGATCTGAGTCAGCGTTTTTGATGTAAGACTAGTGATTTTAAGAGACTTATTCTCTTGATTATCATCAGAATCACTATCAATGACTATTACAGTATTGTTTTCTGTGTTGCTATTAGTTTGAACTTCAGTTTTATCAACATATTCACACGTTCTAGTATTACAAGATGGTGAGTCGCATCCACCCACTCGCGCACCTTGAGGTGAATAATTTAACACACTTGAATCACTTTCAAAGTTAGCCTCATTACCGTCATCATCTATGTTACTCATTTCCCTTTCTGCGCATATTGAACCGTCATTGCTCTCTTTATAAATATCACTGAAATTCAGTAGATTAATATGGTCACCACAATCGCTGTCCGGATGCTCGCTGTCACTACGCGTGATATCTATGGTATTTTCGCAGTCGCTATCATCACAGAGGTAGTATAATTCTGCGTTAGGCTCAGCTAATTCCTGGCTGTCATTGCAAACAGTCTGGTTGTAAGCTATAATTTCTTCACCACTGTCTTCAATATTATTATCATTATTTTTGAGCGAACATTGCGTTACATTCTCTATTGTATCTTGCCTTAGATTGTAACTTTGAGAATGTTGGCTAGCGTCATCACTGTCATCATAATTAGGAAATTGTTGCAGACTGTCACTTTTATCGCCGAGTTGGTACATCTGACTTTCGATACACATTTGAGCACTATTATTATTTTCGGACCAATTCAAACAATCATTGTTATTACCCTGATCATCATCATTATAATGATCATTACCAATGTACGAATGATTCATCACACTTTCATCTCCACCATCATCACTGTGCACTTTATATTGCTTCACTATATTGTCATTACTGTTATTCCACGGTTGGTTCATCAGACTGTCACGTTTACTATTACTGTCACTGTCATGATCACTGTCACTGTCACGCAGGGGTCACGTGACCTCCATCGGTAGAGTGTCGGTGGCTCGTCGTCGGACGGTAGTCTCGTCGCCGCCTTCAGTCAGAGACGATACAGAGTTGGACGATGTAGGTACTGGAGCAGTCGAGGCCTCCACAATCTCGCTGAAAGTATGAGAATTCCAATAAGTGTAAATTATTTATTGCAAATTAGCAGGACACCTGACGTTAAGTGGTCAATGCAAACCATGGACAACCATGTACAAGTTCAAATAGGAAAGAGGTCTTATCCGAAGACTAAGATGCTTGCCTCAATTAAAATGTCTCCTGTCAAAACAAAACAATAGAATCAAGAGTGGCATTACCTTTCCGGGCCATGTTATCTGAGGGCCTAGCTAAGTTACATACGCTTTCAACAGTAGTTTCACTAATTGCTTTCAACTGTTTGTGTGACTATCTAAGTGTTATGGACGACGAGAGCATATTGCATTAATAAATAACTATATAAATACTCACGCGACAGGCGTAGGCCGCGGCTGTGTGATCAGCCTCCCCTGTCTCGCCTTCAACTGTGACGCAGTGAACGTTATAGCTTGAACATTTGCAGACAACGCCTGTCCCGTGGTCCCAGATATCGCAATCTTCTGACCCTTCGGCAGCTGCACGTTCTTCTGCAGCAAATTCGCCACTACAGAACTAGGAATAGATGCGGTTTTCGTCGGCGCTATCGTAATCGACGTCGACGGATCGGACGCACTCCTCGGTACGGGAGCGGCGACTTGAACCGTACGATTCTTCAACTGTATCTGATGTCGTACATGCGGAGCCCTCACTGCCGGCATCGCAGCTCGGACGATCTGTCGTCCGTCCAGACTGACGCTGACACGGTGCGGTCGTGTCGCCGCCGCCATGTTGCCTTTCAAAGCGGCGCCGTCGAACACGACCTGGCGTTTCTTCGCGTCGTTGAAGTCCAGACGTGCCACGGTCGCTTTTACTGGGGGTGGCTGTCGTAAAACGTTGACTAAATGCGGCCCTTTGCCTAATTGGCCTCCTTTAATTTCAAAGAATTGCGCCACTGAGCCGGGGGCGGTTTTAATGAGCGCCGCGGGCGGTTTATTATCACCGATCGCCGCTAACGATACAACAGACGACAACTGCGCTATCGATCGGTTCTGCGCCAACAATTGCGCTCGTTGCGAGTGTGTTAACGTATGTGCGTGTAACACTTTCAGCTTGCTGGGCGGCACATGGTGTAACTGCGGTGCGACGACCATCGGATGGTGGTGCAGTTGCAACGGCTTATGTGTTAACGCCGCGGGGGCCAGTTGTACGAGTGGCGCGTTGACCCGTCGGGTCGCGTTGGCCACGCTGCCCGCGGACACGATGTTGGCGCTGCCGGCTGTCACCACGCTTGAAACGCTTGCAACTGTCGCCGTGCCCACTGGAAGATGAATTTATTATTTTATTTTTTATTTCTTATTGTTTTAATAATAGTAACTTATTTACATACACTTATTGATCGAGGTTCGATTCCCGGCGGAGCAGTAATTTAAATAATGAATTTAAATTTTTGTTTTCGGTCTGGATGATTGTGTAATTGTGTCTGTGTATCCATGGCACCCACAACACAGAGAAATCCTAGTGTTGGGAATCCTAGTCCCCTAATCCTAGTGTGAAGTGTAATTTTTTTTCAACTATACGTACCAGTGAGCTTAGGCTGAGCGTGTGCGTGCACCAAGGGTTGGTGATGCAGGGTACTGGTAGGCACAGCGCTGGTCAGTGGGCCGTTCTGCAGCAGCCCAACCACCGCCGCCTGGTGGCCGCCACCGGAACCCACCGCTTGGCTCTGCAGACGGACCTGAGAACAACATGACGTATTAAATCATACATTTATACTCGTACTGAAGACATGTAAAAAATATAACAATGATAATAACGTAATGATTGAGGTGTTAACATTTCACTGCTACAAGAAAAGACTGATGAAAAATGCCATTAAGCATCTTGGGATGAACATAGGCTACCCCCCTCACCTTTTTTTAGTTTTTCTCGGATTTTCCCATTTTTTATTTCTCTTTAGACCCGATTTTGAAGTCCACGCGGACTAAGTCGCGGGCATAGGCTAGTATACATATAAAAGCAATCACCTTCAAACTATCAGACACGGCGACCGTGACGATATGAGGCTGGGTCGCCTCCGACGTCACCAGCGTGACGTCACTCGCCCTCCTGTGCGCCGCCGACGTTATGATGTGCTTCTTCAGAGGCGAATGTTTCGTCTGCACCGTCTTCAGCTGCACGCCGTGGGGCAACTGAATCTGCATTTTATATTAATCATACAATACTTTACATAATATTATATACTCTTTAATGTGCACCAAATAACAAAACAGTAATGTATTTTTATTAGTATTACTTACTATTTACTTTTTCTTACTCTTTTTGTATTATTATCTGTAATTTAGCTGTTAGGTTTCCAAAAAAAAATTGTGAAAATAAAATAAATAAGCAAACAAACAAACCTCCTCGATGGTATCGTCCTTCTTCCTGTTAAGCCTTATTTGAGGCACTTCGTTGACCTCCTCAATGATGATCTTGCTAGTGGGCACCGCGGTGGTGACCACCGGCCTGGCCTCCACGTCAGCGGTTTTGACAGGTTTCGGTGTTTCCACGCGCTTGGGCGTCTGCGGGGGCGTTTTGTTACTGTCCACGGGAACGTCCTCTACCGTCGCCTCGACGTATATCGGCTCCCGTGGTAAGGACGACACTCGGACACTCGTGGAACCTGTACAAACATTATTAATTAAAGTAAAGTTCACACAAATAACACATACAGATTACTGTATATCGATACAGCTGTGATATCCCAGTGGTTACGAATTAGGCCCCTTATTCAGGATGCCAATTCTAAAAGTATGATTTTATTCTTTGAATTGATCATTATATTATACTAGCTGTGCGGTTTCACCCGCGTTGAGAATTGTAACGTAATGCTTGCCCCTATAAACCTTCCTCATGAATGTAGCTATCATATACAAAAAAGAATTTTTCAAATCGGTCCAGTAGTTCCTGAGATTAGCGC
>DWAV01000510.1:0-19077 GCA_018231305.1 Noctuana lactifera
AAAGCATCTGAAATATAAGAAAACCATTTACAAGTTTTCAATCGCCTACAGGTTGCTAGACAAGGTTTAGCAGCAGTTGGAGTGTGATTGGTTGATGATGATGATGATGAATGGTCAATTCAAATTCTGACAGTGGCCATTAGCCCTTCTTTCAACCCAGTTAAACTTATTGAATTTTATTTCTTCTGAATTCCTTTCCTATCACTGAGCAACCAACCTTAATACAACTGAAATACCTATTCATGTATATTTGTAAACATTTTAAAAATTGTATTTCTCTATAACATTTTGCATTCTGTTTTGGTTAGATAAAACTGGCATAACAATCAATTAATCTATTAAACAAGTATAAATGATATTACTGTGTTTATTAATGCTACAGAAATTTGACCTAGGATCAAATACATAAATATTATTGGAGGTTTGCATATCTATCATAATGTAGTGTATATACACACTTCATAGTATTAGCTGAGAGCAATTTTCAAAGGTAACTTAACCTTAAAGAACTACAAGAACCTTTGACGATTTGTTTTTATAAAGTGAATATACATCCAAAGATATGAATAATAAATTATAATACCAATTTTCTAACTGAATGTTGTTGATATAAGCAATAATTTATACCAATTAGTATGTCATAAACAAATTAAATTTATTTAATTGTGTAACAACTTATTAAATCATTAACAGCAAGAATAAGAATATTTATTTTATTCTGCCATTAGTAATAGCTGATGGTGCATAAAAAGCTAATACCAATCAACACTCAATTAGGGCATGTAAACATTCATAATAATGACGCATTTGAATAGTTATTTTCTCTTTTATTGCAGCAACAAAGACATATCAAGCCATTCACATGGCTGTAAACATAATAGGTTATGACCAATGTTTATAAGTAGGTGTATATGGAAGTGTTATCACTGACTCACAACAGCATATGAACCAGTTTCAAAGCCAATACGTACCTATCAACTAGATAACCACCGATGAAACATAATATTACATTTGGCCAGGAGTATATTGAGTACAATAGGGCAAACTGCGATGTGCTCAAGTGCGTGTCTGTTTTGAAATTGTCAACCAGAGCACCAGGCGTGTCATAACAAAAATAGGAACCTGAAACAAAGTAAAATAGAATTATTTACACAAGTTGTTATTGAAGAATTATTTCATAATTGTATTTCACCTATTATGCAGACTTACCAAAACATAGAAAACACATTAACACCAATGCAAAAACCCTGTGCACCTTGTGCTCGGGGTGACACCAGGCAGTGGGCGGCAGCAGATCTGCCCTGCTGCTTGAGCTAGTGCTTGGCCCTGGATCTTCCATTTTGCTACAAAAAATAGATTTACAGAAAATTTTGTAATGATGTGTAACAGTGTATACTAAAAATTTTAAAAGAATAATTAAACATCTATTTTTTAAATAGATTGATAAATTTATTGAAATTGAGTAAGTCTGGGAGACATTGTTATGCCTCTCTGTTCTCAGAGAGGAAACGCATGCCAATATGTGAGACCTACTGAGGAGGGTGGAACTAAATAAAAGGTTGTAAAAAAGTCATGAGCCGTACAATATTTTGTACAATGGAACACTGCACTGCACAATAAATAAAGGCTAAAACAGCTGGGAAGTGAGATAGTTTCCAACAACACTTAAATCAAGTTAAGTAAATGTAAAGTATTATTTAGATAAATAACTACTGCACAGTAAAATAAAAAGACAATAAGTATAAGTCAAGAGTTGGCCATTTACTTACTCCTTTTTACTGGAATACAATGTAATCACTCAACTACTATACAATATAGCTTTAGTAACACCACAACTTAAAAACATTCCGATTGCTGTTCAATAAATTAAGAATAAATATTGAATTGTATTTAATATTTTACTTCGTCAATTTTATTTTATTTTTCTTGTATGTTGTGTTGTGTCCTTATCTATAGTATCTATATCTATAAAATAAATAAATTATGTTTGCATTCATTGCAGATTAACTTAACTTGACATATTTTGACAATCACAATCACAGAGTTCACAGACACAACAACAGCTGTCAAAAGTAGTAATACGTATTATAATAATATTATAATACGTATTACTACTTTACATATTATGTCGTAAAAAGAGGATAACATAACAATATTGAGCCATACGTAGTAACTAGTAACTATTATTTAATCTATGGCCATACGAGTCATCCCTAAAACTCAAATAAACTGCTTTATTTACTTACCTATGGTTCTGTAACGTAATTACTGCATACGTCAATGAACGTCACTAAAGTTTGACAGACATAAAACATAGGAAAGTTATTAAAAATATCGATATTTTATCATACTACTTAATCGATATACTATACTATTAATAATACATCGTGAAGGATTGTAAAAATTGCACTTACATTACTTTCGAGCAGACTGCATAATTATGCAGTAGTCAAATCTTGTAACGTAGTAATGGTTAACGTAACGTGTTTACAACATGCAGTGTGTGTAGATAGACCCCGGTAATTTTAATTCGATCAAATATTTTGCATCTTGAGATTCTTGAATAAATTTCTAGATGTGGATAGTTTGATATAAAATCATACTAACTGCTTTACAAAATCGATGTAGTATCGATAATTTGACTTTGATTTTATCGATTAATACACAGTTGCTTACATACATCCTTATCACAAATGCAAATAAAGGAAATTCAGAACAAGTCAAGTTGCACTGTTGTGCAGTGCAATACAATAGGTTAGAAAAGAAAGAAACTAGGAAGGATAACGAAACTTTGTTAAAATATAGTTTAGTATATTCTGTTAATTATGAACTACTTCCGGAGGCTAATATTGTTTATCGTTATAGTTTATGCTGCAGTGACAGTCCTAGGACACTCGCATTCACATGGAGAGGAATCACCAGCGTTTAAATATAGCAAGAATGCGAACGAAAAATCCCAAGAACAAGAAAAGGTTGTTGAAGGAGACTACGACTTATATGTGAAAGCATTAGCTTCCACGGTGTTCATTAGTATAGTGCCGTTTTTTATTCTTTTCTTTATTCCAATTGATGGAAGTATTGAGAAACAACCGTTATTAAAAATTTTGTTGTCTTTCGCGTCCGGTGGCCTACTCGGCGATGCATTCTTACATCTAATACCCCACGCTCTCACGTCTAGCACCGGTGACGGTGGTCACAGCCACAGCCATTCCCATAGTGGTGATCAGCACGAGCCACACGATATTACAGTTGGACTTGGTGTGCTTGGAGGAATTATAACGTTTTTAGTCGTAGAAAAGTCAGTGCGACTCTTTAGTGGGGGCCATGGACATTCCCATGGAGGGGATAAAAAGAAATCTGATGACAAAAACAAAAAATCAAGTAAAAACAAACAAAAGGAAGAAATAAAAATAGCAGGATACTTGAATCTTGCTGCTGATTTTACACATAACTTCACTGATGGTTTGGCTATAGGCGCTTCGTATATAGCAGGACAAAATATTGGTTTGATAACAACAGTCACCATACTGCTACATGAGATCCCTCATGAGATTGGTGATTTTGCTATCCTGGTCCAATCTGGGTGCTCAAGGAGGAAAGCAATGATGTTGCAGCTTCTGACTGCCTTTGGAGCTATATCTGGAACAGTAATATCTATTTATCTTCAGGGTTCAGGAGAAGGACTAGTGTCATCTCTCATACTTCCATTTACAGCTGGGGGATTTATCTATATTGCTACTGTATCAGTTATCCCTGAACTGTTGGAAGGGTCACACAGTAAGCTGTCTCAGTCTGTGAAAGAAATACTGGCTCTCTTGGCTGGTGTGTACATGATGGTTCTTATAGCACAATATGAGTAATTAAACATTCCTTTAAGTTTAATGTATGTCAGTTTTATTGTAAATTATGATTTTTTTTTATTAGTAAATCATTTCAAACATCACAAAGACATGTTTTTTCTTTTTTTTCCTATAGAACATAAAACATACACATAGTAGGTTACATGTGAAATGTTATTGAATATGTTTAGACAAGCAATTGTTATGTATCTATACTAATATGAATCTGAAGTTTGTTTGTTTGAGAGCACTAATCTCAGGAACTACTGGACCGATTTGAAAAATTCTTTTCATGTAAGATAGACCATTTATCGAAGTATACTATAGGCTATCAAGCGTTATATTGCAATTCTTACCACAGGTGAAACCAGAGGGCACAGCTAGTATATAACATACAAACTGAATCTCAGAAATGGCTATAATAACAGTTCCTTAAGTTTATCAAATCGAGTAGACATAACTAGCTGATTATTTCTACGGATGATGCATTAAAAAAAAGACATGAATACAATGTTAACTTTTATTTATTACTTCTTCTTGGATACACCCACAGTTCTTCCTCTTCTGCCAGTAGTCTTAGTATGCTGACCACGCACACGGAGACCCCAATAATGACGCATGCCCCTGTGGGCACGGATCTTCTTCAGCCTTTCTAAGTCTTCACGGAGTTTTGAGTCCAAGTTGGAGGAGGTCAGCTGGCTGTATTTACCGTCAACAATATCTTTCTGTCTATTCAAGAACCAGTCAGGGATCTTGTACTGCCTAGGATTTGACATAATGGTAATAATTTTCTCAACCTGCAGAAAGAGATAAAATAAACATTTAAAAATTAATTTTAAATAATTTTAATACATCAAGGTTATGAAAACTATTATTACCTTAAATTGATAAAAACTAGTAATAGGGACAGTGTGCATCAATGTTATTTTGTATCTTAAGTACTTATATAAAGCTTTATACATATCCTACATAACCTACTGGTGATATATTTAAATATCAATTCCATTGCTACTAATATAATTATTAATCACTATATAAACAGAGATCACAACTTATACAAAAACACTCTCATGTAAAATGATCATATTTTTCAAATGATTAAACAATAATGTTGAAGCTGCTCCCAATGTTAAAATTACATAAAAGCTGTCCATACATTGTCATATTCATGAATGTAATACTGCATTGTAACTTCCAATCCGTCAATACAGATCAGAGAGGTTCAATCAGTCAATAACACTTATTTTGTAAGTAACGAAAGAAAACTTTAACTTTACTTTCAATACTAAACTATGTGGTTCTAAAAAGTATAAGAGTAAAGACCAGAAAAGATTCTATAAGACAGAACAATAAATAGAGACAAAAACACATATCAAATTCATAGATACCTCCTCTTCGGTGCATTCTCCGGCACGTTTGTCAAGATCGATGTCAGCTTTCTTCAATACAATATTGGAATATCTGCGACCGACACCTTTAATAGCAGTCATAGCAAACATAACCTTACGTTTACCATCGATATTCGTATTCATAATACGAAGAATGTGTTGAAACTTATCCGGAATAACGAGCGACTGAAAATAAAGAAAACATTAGATATCACACCAAAATACACGTATACCCAGCTCCTTAATAACATCACATTATTAAATATCTAAAAATCTGTCATTATTAATACATGATTCACTATTTTACGTTAGATTTCATACCATTTTGCCAATTTACAACAAATCAGCGTTCTAAAAGAACTAATGTCAACATGAAATGAAATATATCATATAAATTGACATTTGACTTGACATGACAGAAAAGTAAAACACTGACAGCACAGGCTAAAAACAGAAAGCAATTTATAAAGGCATAAAATTGACTTAATATTAAACTACAAAAACAATTAAACACAATTAGAGCTCAAAGATTATAACAAGTATAAAAGTAATAGAGCTTAAACTGTGTGTTATGTATAGAATTCTTATGGTTATTATGGATTTTCACTATGCTAGTAATGCGAGATTTACTGTAGTTTCATCAAGCACTTTGTGTGCTTTGTGCACATTTTGTGTGCCAATGTCAAATAACTTTTCTATAATAAAATTAATCTGAATAAAACTACGAATTCATAATGTCAGATCCATTAAAAAGTAGAAAACATTAAAAAAAGAACAAGAATAGAATAATAGAATATACGTAAGTATCCCTAAGTAGTCTGTGAAAAAAATAGAGTGTAGAGTAAGGGATTGTCTATTGTCAGTCAAGACAATTTTTGAGTTGAGTTGAGTTGATGAGTGAAGGTGAAATTATTGTAAGCTTTCGTGGTGTGCCGGTTTCCATTTCCTTTAGTTATTCGATTCACAGTTAGTTATAAGTTGACTTTATTAACAGTTTGTCAAGATGCTAACAGAAACAACTATAGCCCTAATACAAATATTGGAAAAGACAATATCACCAGGTAAGTAAAATTATTTTACGATATGCTATGAGCATGGCGCTTCTTTTGTCAACTGACTTATCGCATGTCGCGTATAAGATGACGGTTATTATCGCCCATTGAAATTGTTGCCTTGAATAGATATAACTTGTAGCATAAATTTAATCAATTTAGAATAGATGTGGGATTTCCTTTATCCTATTCCACATATTAGTAGAAAAGACATTGTTGTGTACCTGACTGTCATGTAAAGAAATTTCTAGTTCGAAACAATTTGTTGCTGTGAAATTTTTTCAGTTATTTTTATAGGATGAAAAATATTGTTAAATTTAAGACTAGTCAAAGAAGATCCTTTGAAATGGGAAACAATGTAACCTCATAACCATGTGTTTCACTTTATAGTCTTCACACACAACATAACTTTGCGACTACGTGAGGTCGTGAGTCCATTATTGAATATACATTATATCTATAGTCATAGATATACACTATAAGTTAAGATATAAAGCCCAATAACTGAAGATTCTATATACAAGTGTGTTTAGAATCATGTGGATGCCATCAATAGACAACAAGACAAAATTCATTCCATTTTTAAGAATTCTGCCCTGTTTTATTATATTATGCTTACTTATAACTACACATTGTTAATCTATATTCCAGATCGAAATGAATTGGAAGCAGCTGAAAAATACCTTGACCATGCAGCGGTTACCAACTTCACGACATTCATTAAGATGCTATCAGATGTGCTGGTGCAGGGGGGCAACAGCCAAGTGGCCAGGATGGCTGCTGGCCTGCAGCTTAAGAACCACCTTACCTCAAAAGACCCCACCATGAAACAGCAGTACCAGCAGAGGTGGCTCTCATTACCTGAGGACATAAGACTATATATAAAGAAAAATGTAATTGATTTTTAACCTCTTTTACTTTAAAATTTCAGTCTACTGGGTGACAAGAAAACTTTAGAGATACAAATAAAATTGGGTTTGAAAAGATTATTTTATTACAGTATTGCAAAGAATTCTCCATCAGTCACTTATACAGCAATTCATCCTTCTAAACCATGATTTGCAGCACTAGCAATAGTCTTATTTGGGGAGGCCTCAATAACACATTAGGGGCGCCCTCTATGTCAGTATCAATTGATAGACTCAGAGCCCCTAAGTAGTTGTATTAAATATACATCCTTTTCCATTTTTGAGTTTTTCAATAATTTCGTCCATGTCATACAGCCTGGCTCTGGTCAGCGGTCAGTGAATGAACCAATCATGAACAAAGGTTTATGACTTAAATGGTGAAAATTTCATGAATGGTTGGCAATGATATCTTAAGTAATACTTTTACCTGCTTGTAAGTTCTTTTTGGATTTTGACATTTTGTTGCAGTTTCAGTGTTGTCATCCTTTAATGAAGTCACAGGATAACCATTACTATCATCATCTTACAAGGAAAATGGTCCTTGTTTAAATAAATAAATAACACTTTACACTCACAGCCTCACACTAGGAGTCCCTGTGTCGTGTCATGGACACATACAAATACACAAACACCCAGACCAGTAACAGAAATCTAAACTCATCATTTAAATTTCTGTCCTGCCGGGGATCGAACAGAGGACCTTTCGAATGGTAGACTGGCGTGGTAACTACTACACCACAAAGGTTGTCAAATAGAAAAACATCTAAAAATTGTTGTATGCATGGGAGTATGCAAGGTTGCCAAAAGTTGATAACAATATGCTGATAACACTTTCATTTAAATCATATTATTATAACATCATTACATGAAAATAATCTTATTGTTTAATTTCCATTGTGAGAAAAAGTGTGCAAAATGCAATAATTATATTGACAATGTTTTTTTTTGTCCTTGCTTTCAGAATTTGACGTATGTACAAATAAATGATGTACCAATGTAATCATATCTTCTGTATCCATAAACTTTCCTAATCACCCTATGTACAAATCAAATCTTTATTGTATTAAAATAAAATGTATACATTCTGTATCTCCAAGTAACTCTGTCATCAAAAACATCCAATTTTATTAATTATAATTATTGATAGTAAATTAATTATCTACTAAATTATAATACCAATACCACATATGCATATAATGTGTGACTGTAAGATGTCATAATACACCATAATAATACATTATATATTTTTGTTTTTAATTTTTATAGATCCTGACAGCGATTGGAACTGAAAACAGCAGGCCCAGTTCAGCAGCCCAGTGTGTAGCATATGTGGCAGTCGCAGAGCTTCCTGTTGGCCAGTGGAATGAACTTATACCAACTCTAGTAGAAAATGTAGTCAATGCTCAATCCACAGAACTAAAAAAAGAAGCCACTTTAGAAGCAATTGGTAAAAATTATTTTTGGCATACCTTATTTGTTTATTAAAAACCTAAAATATATTATCACAATATTATCCTCACTAATTTACATATTATTTTGCATAGTTTTATGTCAATATTTCATTATAAGGTAATCGTAATTTGAAAAAAAATTAAGAATTGATAGTGGCAGAAAGAACACGAATGTTAAGATTAATGAAATTTATTAAATTATTAATGAATTGTGTATCAGGAGCTTACAAATACTTTTATTAACTTTTTTCCATTTCAGGATACATTTGCCAAGAAATTGAAGCTGAGGTCCTGTCAGAGCAAAGTAATCCAATCCTAACAGCTATTATTCATGGAATGCGATCTACCGAAACCAGCAACCATGTCCGCCTGGCTGCCACTCAAGCCTTGCTAAACTCACTAGAATTCACAAAAGCTAACTTTGATAAGGAGAATGAGCGCAATTTTATCATGGAAGTTGTATGTGAAGCAACACAATCCAGTGATATGAGAATAAGTGTGGCCGCGCTACAGTGTCTTGTAAGTTTCAATATGCATTTTGACACCATTTGTTTTGTAGAATAATATTTTACAATTGATTGTGCAATTGTAATACATCATTCTACAAAACTAAGTATCTCATTTGACTCGTCTGTACTGTCCTATTTATTGGTCTTTTTGTGAGAATAGGCTTTACCAGTTTGGAAAGCCCGAAGGCCTATCCCTTCTGACTTTATTTCAGACCTTCGAGCAATACATAAGCCTAATGATAAAGTATAAAAATCTGTTTATTACAGACACGTTTATAATGTATGCAACATTTTCCAATATTATATTTGCTTGACAAAATTATAATAACACATTTTGTTTTATTATCAGGTAAAAATTCTATCTCTTTACTATCAATACATGGAACCATACATGGGCCAAGCTTTGTTCCCTATCACTTTAGAAGCAATGAAATCTGATATTGATGAGATATCCCTACAAGGTATTGAGTTTTGGTCTAATGTCAGTGATGAAGAAATTGATCTTGCTATTGAAGAAGCAGAATCAGCTGATGCAGGTATGCATAATAATATATTTCATAGTATGTCCAGTGTCTATACACAGGATAGGTTATGACAAACAAAATGATAATTTTCTTCTTGTGCTAAATTGAAGCGCGCCTTCGACAAAATAAGGTAATGTGATGTGAACTAACATTTTAATAAAGTTCTAAAAATATTACCGACACTTATCCTGGTAAATGAAAAACTTGAAAATGTTAGCTGTCGTGTTTTAATGAACCTGTATAATATTTTTCGAGGTAATTATATAATTTATATGGTAATAAGTGAACACATCTTCTTTCTATCTTCTTTCGGTTTTTTCTGTTTTCTTGGTTTCTTCGGTAATTTGGATATACTTAATGTATGCCTTAATTTATTACGTGTTTATTATATTTATTTATATGCGTGTGTGCGTATATTATATTTATTATATTTACTTACATACATTATATACATAAATAAAATTTAAACTACTTTTACAATACAATCTTCGTCATGTAAATCCCCTCCGCCTCTCCATCCTTTGAAAAAAATGTTTACAAAAATATGTTTTGCTCATATTTTGTTTTCATTATAATTTATTACAGTCGCCATAATACCTTGACCTTATTGAGCATACAATGGCATGAGTGACGCCTTACTGATACCATATTGTTTAACTTTTGATAAAAATAATTATTTATTTAATTTATTCACATTTAGTTTGACATTATGTTTTATGAATTTTTGACATTAGCCATTTCACTAGATGTTGCACATTATTTTGTTCTTAATCACATTTATGTATTTAATTTAGGACACCCACCTGTAAGGACTTCGAGGTTTTATGCTAGAGGCGCCTTGCAGTATTTAGCTCCAGTTCTTATGCAAAAATTAACCAAGCAAGATGACTCAGATGATGAATTAGAATGGAATCCATCCAAGGCAGCATCAGTATGCTTAATGCTGCTATCAAACTGTTGTGAAGATGAAATTGTTGCTCATGCTTTACCATTCATTAACTCCAATATTAAAAGTGAAAATTGGCGATATCGAGAGGCTGCTCTTATGGCGTTTGGGTCTATATTAGGAGGTCTACAACCTACTACTCTTAAACCTCTAGTAGAAAAGGCAATGTCTACACTCATTGAAGCCATGTACGATTCTAGTGTAGCTGTGCGAGACACTGCTGCGTGGACATTCGGAAGAATTTGTGAAATTGTGCCTGAAGCAGCCATCAATGAGAATTATCTAAAGCCCTTACTCGAAAGTCTTGTGAATGGTTTGAAAGCAGAGCCTCGCGTCGCTGCCAATGTGTGTTGGGCATTCACTGGTCTGGCAGAAGCTGCGTATGAAGCAGCTGACTGCGATGACTCTAATCAACCTAAAACGTATTGCATGTCCAACTATTTTGATTTCATTGTTGAGAGACTTTTAGAGACTACCGACCGGCAAGATGCCGCCCAACATAATTTGCGATCAGCAGCCTATGAGGCCCTAATGGAAATGGTTAAAAATTCACCTACCGATTGTTATGTAACTGTTCAGAAAACGACAATGGTTATCTTAGAGCGACTACAACAAGTTTTGCAGATGGAAAATCACATATCTAGTCAGGCTGATCGTTCACAGTTCAATGATCTCCAAAGTTTGCTGTGTGCTACTTTACAATCTGTGCTGCGTAAAGTGACGCCAGAAGATGCGCCGCAAATATCCGATGCTATAATGACTGCCCTCCTGACTATGTTCGCCGGAAATGCAGGCAAAGCTGGTGGAGTGCAGGAGGATGCGCTAATGGCTGTCTCCACGTTGGTAGAAGTTTTAGGTGAAGGATTTCTGAAATACATGGATGCTTTCAAACAATATCTGTATGTCGGTCTGAAGAACCACCAAGAGTATCAAGTGTGCAATGCAGCTGTAGGTCTAACTGGCGATATTTGCCGTGCCCTAAAGAGTAAGGTAGGTGAAGCGAAAAAGTATTTTTAAATGTTAGCAAAAGTAATCTATGTATTAGTTTTATTAATGTTTTTATTTCCTTTTAGGTGCTTCCCTATTGTGATGAAATCATTTTCCACTTATTGGAAAATTTGGGCGATTCATCAATCCATCGATCAGTAAAACCACAAATATTGTCAGTGTTCGGAGATATCGCCCTTAGCATTGGCCCTGATTTTGCTAAATATTTTGATGTAGTCATGCAGATGTTGCTGCAGGTTTGCATACAAGTTACACAGTTTATTTGATTGTTTTATTTGGGTATGTTTGGTGGATTATTTTATTATTTTTTACTTCACAGGCCAGCAACGCCCAAGTAGATCGCAATGATTACGACATGGTGGAGTATCTTGGCGAACTGCGCGAAAGTGTACTTGAAGCTTATACGGGAATAATCCAAGGGCTAAAAGGACAAGGTGGTGAGGTATGCAAACAACTTATATAATTCACTGTTGCCATAGTAACTAATTGCTTATGTATTGAAATTTATATTATCTTGAAAGATATCTTGATCATGTTAAGTATAATGGCATAATATTCCAGTACAATTACATATTGAAATCGCAGTTACACTTTGACGTGTCTTCCCCTCCAGGTGCGTTCGGACGTGGCGCTGGTGGAGCCTCACGTGCCGGCGATAGTGAACTTCATGATCCAGGTGGCGTGCGAGCCGGAGCGCACGGACGGGCACATGTCGGTGATCGCGGGGCTGACGGGCGACCTGTGCACGGTGTTCGGGCAGCGCGTGCTGCCGCTGCTGGAGACGCGGCCGCTACTGGACCTTCTGCAGGCGGCGCGCCGCTCGCGCACGCAGCGCACCAAGACGCTCGCCAACTGGGCCACCAAGGAGATACGCAAGCTCAAGCAGCAGCCGCCGCTCGCTAGCTGGTTAGTGCCCTAACCTCTATCCATATCCATCCATAACCATCTCATCTCGCCTTGGTAACGGTAACTGATCAATGCCATTTCACGAAATTGTGTGTGAAAATGCACTAAATAACCTTTTGAACCTATCCTGCCCTCAACAAATCTAATCTAATAATCCAGAATTACTACATTACACCATGTATGGGTTTAACCTGAGGTTTTTATTTGTCGGGTTGCTATGTTGTATCATGTATTCGCTTTTTTAATTATTTTTGTAATTGAATACCTTTTTCAGTACATTCCTTTGTAATATACTTTTACTCAATTTTGTGGTACCCAAGTGACTAATCGTTTGTTCAGATTGCTGCATGTACGGCAAAAAATTTAATAATCTCTTAATCACATTCAGTCTATTGTATCTATCATTTCAATTATTTGTTGTTAGATTTGAAATTTGGACATTAAAAATTTTCAATTGTTCTGAAATTAAATTCGTTCTCTGTAAAAAAATTCCCTGAAAGTTATCTGTATCTTTTATAAAAATGTAGTAATTTAATTGTACGAAAAATTAAACGAAACGTTATGTCACGTAATGTCTAAATTGGATGAAAACATAATTTTAACATTTATAATCGATGTTATAAAATTGAAAAAACTATTGCAAAATAGTTTTTTTGATATAGCTCATTTGGTCTTACCTTTATCGACTTGACGAAAGTTAGGTTTCTATGGTTTATTAGAATACTAAATGATAACTAGATGCCTTAACTTTTACGCCTGTTAATTTACTCTTAAAGTTTGTAGCTTCAATTCATTAGTTTTTGTAATATCAAAATTTTATTACATATTTGAGTAAGCTTTGTAGACACTTTTACTACATAGGAACACCATTCTATTATGTTTTTGATATTTTGTTTAGATAATAATAGTTTTCGTTCCGTTATGAATTATATTGTGAAAAACCATTTACATGTTTTTATGGCTAAAACATTGCTTAAGATAGCTACTAACCTTAATTAGAAATAATATAGTTGTTCTATTTCTTTAAAACTGTTTGTCTTTATTTGTAGTAGTGAAGTGTATTGAAAAGGTTATTAGTATGCGTTAGCGTAATAAGTAAAAAAAAAAGGGAGGTTTCTAATTAATAACAAGAAAGCTCCCTCCATCCATCCACCAGCCTTACTCTGCGAGATATGTCGGTGACTTCGTTCGTCTACAGACTTCATGGTTGCTTATTCTGTCGCGTAGACAAATAACAAGCTTAGCTCTTGAGAGTTTGCTGAGCGTAATTGAACTCATCACTCGAAAGTTATGTGAGGTGTTATTGAAGTTAATGCTAAATTCTTTCTAATCACTCATCTTGATCACGTCTTCCAATGTAGTGGAAAAATAAATTTCGGGGACTCACGTCTCCCTGTCTCATACTTGGTTGCCGCTGGAAAAGTTTCGAAGTCCTGACCCGTAATAAGGTTTCACATGGTCGTGGCTCTGTATGTACACTTCAACACCGTGATATACCGGTAGTCGATCTAGCACTGCGTACAACGTGGATAATGTTTTAAATTAGACTAATCACAGTTACGAGTAGGTATGTGCCGCGATCAATTCGTATACATTTAAAAAAAATGAGAAACATTAGCTATTCGATCCTTAATTTTTGTTTTATTTATGATGTTGCTTAAAAAATTATTTAAAGTTAATGAAAAATTAATTGATTAATCATTAATTTAAAACACCTTACTTCACTTTGAACAACTTTTCGCTTACTCAAGTTGCTAACTGTACATCCTTAAAAACATACGGTTACACTAAAATAATGTGTACGTCCGACGTACGTATGTGCTGGCCTACGAGCATACCAAAACGGACTTCATGAAATAGATATACTGTACTAAAATAATTATATGACGTCACATTTATTAACATGTAAGGGCTATATTTCACTAGATACAGCAGTGGCGGCGCAACCAGTCGCACCACGAACAAAAGTATACAGCTGTATGGGGGTACCTCACCTGAAGTCCGTTTGGTTGCGCAACCGAATGACCCGCTGGTGGTGCAGGTGTATAGAGCTATTTTGCGTCTCACTCACTCGAACACCAGTTGCGCTACCTGGGACGCACCTCCCAGACGAATCAACACTATTCTAGTGTGTTGATCCAATTTCTTTTACGTGGTACAGTCCATTATGAAACTGCCGGCCCTTGTGGCTAGCTCTAGTGTTGCTAGACTTGGTAGTTTAAAACTCCTCGGTGGCGCTGCCATGATGTCCTAGCGAGATAGGGCCCTAACATAAATTTCTTGTCCAGCTAGCTGTATATCTTTAAAAACATTTGTTTTTAATCATGGCTTAGGATGAATAAGAGGTGGTGGATCTGTAATAAGTGAATCATGTATGTATTAAACTTAACTTACGCTTAATCGCTTAATCTTAACTTATGCTTCTAATATTCTTAAATACCTTCATTTTAAACTGAATATTACTAATGTTTAATAATATTTTAGAAATACGTGTATTGTATTAAGCAAACTAAATTCTTTAATTTATCATTAATATTGTAATATAATGTCCTCAAAATTCGAAATTTAAATCATTACAGTAACTTAGCATAATGTAGTAGCATTTCGCGATATTTGCTGTATCAAACTAATATTTTATTAATAATTGTTTGAGAGCACCAAGATATTTTAAGATCTGAAAGCAATTAACGCAAACTTCGTATTTTCAGATTTGAAACATCATGGTGCAACAGTGATGTAACGAAGTTTCAGACAACTTACTGCTGGTAAACTCTAAAGTATTGGGAGGTCATATCATACTATTATTTGTAAGTTGACTGGTGCGTTGGATTCATTTAATGTTGTTTTACATATTGCAATCTAAATTAATAATTTAAGTAATATTTTATTTTATAAAATTTAAAGCTTCTATTTTGACCAAGGTATGTATATTTTGTTTTACTCGTGTATTGTTTGTTTTTAAAAATTTAAGAAAAGTCAAACTCAAGCCGAAATTTTAGATTATATTGTAACTTTGTAAGCAATACCAAATACAGAAGAGAGGAAAACTAGGAGTCCAATGCACTCAGCTCAACATATCCCAAAATTTTATGTATAGGTACCTCACCAAAATATTTCCGTAATATTCTTAAAAAACGAAGCATTTTCCTATTTGGTATTTTAGATACATACAGTGGCTGTGGTATCTTTACTTATGTGAGAGAAGAGTGACTTATGAAAGAGAGATTGACTGAAAGTTGATGTATGTTATTTTAGGCATGCACATTATGCAAGGGATTGTGAATTTTATAAATTATTATTATGTTTTGTAAAATGTCTGAAAGAGTTTATGTATGATGTAGAGTGTGAGAAGTGTGTATGATTATCACAGATATTTTGTACACTTAGGCATGTGTCAATCTATAAAGGGTTGGTATAATGTAATAAGATTCCGTCAACGTTAATTAGGGCGAGATGATACGCCATATTGGTGTTATATACTTTTTATTCGTTACAAAGATTGAAGTAATTTTGAAATTGATACAAATAAGTTAAATTTCAGGTAGATAATCTTTAACCTATTATTTTATTCCATTACATCTACTTTTCAAAACTGTTTTAATGAATAATATTCTTCATTAAATGAGAATTTTAAAAGTTCATTGTGATGAATAAACAAGTACTGCCTTTCTGATTATATGCTCACAAATTTGTACATATGTAATTAAAAGCTGTTTTCTTTAACATTATATATTAAGAAAAATGGTGCATCATCATATGGGACAAAAATAAACAAGTTCTTTTTTGGAATACAATGTTGTAAAACAGAAATAGAATCTCAATGTTTGCTAATATCAGGTGCATAAGTATATTTTTTAATCGATAATAAAATGCAAGTCGCTTTAGCACAAACTCTTCTTTTCTTGGTTTTTTTTTTCATAATATTTAGCAGAATTTTTTTACGTTTTAATTTTTAAATTTCTGTCTGCCCAATTTGTACTAATGTGCCACAATAAAACCCCTATGTTCATTCACGAACAATTGTGATATCTTGTATTCAATACATTAGAAAATAATGTGCATTTGAATACCGATGGGGCATGGGGTCTTATTACTTAAGAATATTAATGACAAATGTGAGACTTACTAAGTTTTATTATAATATATGGTAGACAATAATGTTGATGATGACTTTTTTCGCCAGGTTTGCTATATTTCAATGTTGATCAATGTAATCAGTGCCTTTTTTCGTGTACGAAATCTTATCGGCTGTTTAATTTATTTTTATCGTGTTGGTGTAAAACATTACGCACGACCTTCCTTTATTTGTAATTAATAAGCGTCGATAACGCTCATTAATAACAACCTAAACTGGCATTCTCGTATGGTTTGTTTCAGAACTTGCCAGAGCTGAGAACGTTGTCCAAAATCAGTAATGTGTATTTAAATGAAAACTAGTCTGTGAGCATCGCTGACAGGGATGATGTTTGCGTGAATTATGTAAGATTTTTATGAAATGTGTACCTAGTGTTTTATTATTTACCATTTTATTTCATAAAAATGTGCGTATATATGTACATGAATATCTATAGTCTGAATTGATTATTTCTGATGATCTTGTCATATTTTATACTTATACGAGGATGATAGGTGAATATGTATGATGACTAGTGCCATGCCGTGAAAGTTTCTGATTTAGAATCGTAGGCATCGAGTCGATGAATGAATACCACCCACTTTTTGAGCAGATATTAAATTTATAGCAAACTAATTATTTTGTTACATCATTCTTATGTTTTGCCTACTATTCTGTAAACAACTACTATTCTATAACTGTTCTATGGTAAATAAAACGATTTCAAGTTACTTGATTTTTTATTTAGAAGACCAAATGACATTATAATAAAATTAGTTTAAGAAAAAATTTAAATCCGACTTCAAGATTAAAAGAAGGAAATAATATATCCTTAGATAACATTACATTACCTTAGATCATTAATCGCAGTAATTATAATAACCAGATTAAAATTATTTTTAATTATTATGATATAGGTACCTAAATATTATCTTTATAAAAAGTGCATTTTATTATAGGTTTGCAAATAGGTATTCACTTTAGTTTTAAATAACAATCCCAAACATTGCTCGGCACCTGCTTTCTGTAATCGCAATGCGAATACGGTCATCCGTAACTGAAGAAGAGGAACATTGATCACATCAATGGGCGGTGTCGATGATGCAATGGTTAAGGGTAATACAGTGCATTTGGTGGTTCCATGCTATAATATATCTAATAGTATCTAAAGTATGATTTAACCATAGGATACGTTTCAAGGTCCGATTATTTTAGGTTATGTTATACTTTATAAAACAATATTTTAAAAAATGTTAAATTTTGAAAAAAAATACCATAAACTAATAGAATTGATTCTAGCACCACATAGCCTAAGGGTTGTAATTTTTTTATGGTACCTGATCTAATAAAATATATAATATCAGGTATCTATTAACTATTAACATCTTAACATGGCGGATTGAAACTTTATTTAAATTTATCTCACATTAAAATATTTGTTCATTCGAATCGTTCATTCATTCCACACGAGATGGCATGGCAATCATGCCATCATTCATCATTGCCAGCGTTGCCAAAACCTGTTCAATTCAAAATTCAAGGCTAAATAATAACTTTTATCGAATTGTATGCCAAAGCTATTGATTTTTTAAACATCACTTCATCTCAGTAGTGAACTTATAGTTTATAATAATAATTAGCGTTAAGAAAAAAACCGACTTTAAAGTTGTCGCGCACATACTTGCTCTCATAGTTGCCGGTGTCAGAAATAAAAATAAAAAATGAATTTTTTTTTATTCATCATATTATTATAAGGTATTTGACATTTGTATACACTTGATGAACGTCAAATAACACAGTACTGGACCAAATTGAAATAAGACCACATGGGAAGCATCAGCCAATACCTATCAGCGAATACAAGGTAATCTGTGGCATGAGCTTTCAAATAAAAAGAGAATCATCCAAATCGTTTCATCCAGTCGAAAGTTATGACGTAACAAACAACGCCAGTTTATAATAAATCTATGTAAAAAACATTAATAAAATTCAGTTGAATTGAGAACCTCTTTTTTTTTAAGTCGAGTGAAAAGATTATTATTGAGAAATAACGGTTAAATATACCTAATAATAGTTTTGTTTTGTATCTGTGGTACTTCAATTAATAGAAATAACGATCGATAATAATTAATTGTTGCATCCATAACAGTTGCATCCATACAAATTTTATAAACTGACGTAAGATAAATCTACCTATGCTATGATCACAATTTTATTCACATCACATCACACACACAGGACAGGCCTTCATTCATTCAAGTTTATGTCAGTCTCAGATTCAGACAGTCTTAGCTCAACTTCATTCACTTCACTTCACTCTGATCATTTCATCTGGTCGGATGCGAGCACCTCATCTTTTTTTATAAGGTTCGGAAGTTAAATAATTATTTAAACAACAATATAACCAATTCAATTCAATATACAGTACTGTT
>DWAV01000511.1:0-19067 GCA_018231305.1 Noctuana lactifera
TAGAATTGTTAAAATTCATATAATACACTATCAAAATATAAGTTAATATCTCGTAGTACGTATCGCGTAATAGGTAACAGTGGTTTGCATTATTGCAAATAAAAATTTTGATAGCGTCGTCCAGATGATATTTTCGAGCGAACTTCGTATCCGTAGATGCTGCATAGAGGTTCCCGGTTATGATACATACCTACTTACCCTTAGTTGGTTTTGCTGAGATTCGCCGCGTCTGGTCGGACAACGTGACTGATTAGCGACGCCGTGGCGCACGCGACAGGTGGTTGGTCTGACGCCTCTCCTGATTGATGGCTGCCCTCGCGGCGCTGATTTCTTACAGGAACTCAACCCGTTCGCTCATTAAGCTTAGAATATATTACAACTTACATGTTTACATCAATATGCAGTGCTGTTTGTTCTAATTTTAAGGCGCTGGAAATGTATCAGCGACCACGCACGTTGTGTAGTGTCTTTTTTGTGTAGTTTTCATTCGATTTATTGACGCAAATCTAATGTTTGTGAAATTTTATCATTCATCAATCATTTATTTCGATATCAATATCAATCTCGATATCAATGCACCCTTAGCATTACCGTCGTTAAAAAGTTACAGTCGGTAACGCCAGCTTTTTCCTGTTTGCGTTTATTTTGGCGCTTAGGACTTATTCAAAATAAGTAACTGTCCCCGGTGGCGTCAAGTTTAAATAGCACATTTTGCGGTTCGTCATTTCCCGTGGGAACTCTAATTTGTCGTGCGATAATTGGCAAGATATAAATTAGTTACTGCTGTTTTTACGGCTTTTTCTATTTAGGACCCATTTGCATGACGTCTCTCATAAAATCTCAAAACTTAAAAAATATTTAGTTATTAATTTGATAACTTTTTAGTTATATTTCATTAAATATATGTTGTTATGCACCGCAGTCTCAGTGTCTGGGGTTCTAGCAGAATAGAAAATTGAATGAATAATTAATTAATTAAGAATAAGTTATTTTATTTGTTTTCGTGCTCTTCAATGGCAAAACCAGAACCTAATGAGGCACTACGAGTGTGACGCATTAAACATGCAGCCAAAAAGGCACTAGTTTCTGTCTTTGTTTTAAGTCGTTCCATTCATGTCGCAGTTGCCAAAAATGACGCAAATGTCAAACGTCGATTGTGCCCGAAGCGGTCCCACGCTCCGCGTCCGCGGTCTAATGGCGCGAGGTCAAGTCCAGCTTATGCATATTCACATGGGCGACGGACGGCGCGGCTCATCTGTAACGGTCCCTCCGACCGGTTGTATAGGCTCATTGTTGCATGTATCCGACCATATGGTCTAGTCTTGTTGGAGCAAAACATAAGAAGAGCAGTTGTCTTTCTTGATTTGGCGCTTTGTCTCAGCGTATGCGCATTAAAATCTCTTTTTGGGTTTGCATGTAAACTATGCGTATACGTAGTATTAAAAAAAGCACGTCAAAAAGGAAAATCAAAAATGTTCATGTATACGTTGTATACCATAAATACAGTAAAAATATCATTCCTGGTCTCGTTTATCTCTAAAAATTAGTAGCTACCAGTACGCGGCATGCGACAGCTGTGCAACCGGTTTGCAGTTATATTGCGGAAATTAGGACATGCGAAAAGTTAATCACGTTTACCTATCGGAGAAAATTAGTACAATAATTTTGTAACAAATATTATTAAGACAGGCATAGTAATTATTCTAATTCTTAATAAATAGGTGTAATAATAATGTAATAATTCTATAATAATTAAAACTGTTACGTCGCCTGTTTTTAGCCTGATATGTAAGACCCATAGCCCAGCATGGTGGAATACGGCCTAAAACCTCATCTTTGACTTTAGCTCATGGCCTTGGAGGTGACCAAAGAAGCCAATCATGGTCCTAGAATGGTTAATTATACAATTGCCTTGCAAAATATCAACTACTGGAAGCAAATTTCGGCGCTTCTATTAGCATTTCCTTAAAATTAGTTCTTATTTTATTTAGTGCAGCGTCAAGTAAGTGTACCTACTTGATGTTGCACTTAATGTCATTCCTTTGAATGTAATAAATGCTCAAAATGTTATTCTGCTATTCACGCAATTCGACGATCCTTGTGGTGTAACAGTCGAACTAATCTGCTGTTTTATTAAGGATCTCAACAGGATAAGTAATAACTAATAGTGCAATCAAAATTCATACGACAATTATAGAGAAGCTTATAAAGTAGTTTGATCCATTAAACAGATGATATTTAGATATACTAATAAAGACGATTGCATGTCGTGAGATCCGACCAATAATCCAATTGTCACTTACTGTTACACTAAGGAGCTTTAACTACACATTAACTACATAAATTAATAGCTATTATGTTATATACCTTCGCGCGTATTAACTCTACTAAATCGTACGCACGGAACATACCTTACTAATTACTCTATAATTAATCCCTAAATTTCAACAATGTGCTTACGTACTGTTATTTTACGAGATGTTCATATTATTATTGATGATGTTAACATTGTATATAATCTATAAAAGACTATGATACAGTCATTGATAAATAGTGTCGTTAATAAATTGTAATTAAAACTTTTTTTTAATAGTAAGTAACCGAAGCAATTTCCATACCAGCAAATAATGAAATCAATCCTTGGCTTCATAAATAAAGCTGCTTGTCAGCGTTCCGACATATTAAAATACACCCCTACCAGGGCGACAGCTGGTGCAGGGTGTTTCAGAAGGACTGGCTAATGATTGTTCTTAAAGAAAGAGGCGGCATCTACCAGGATTTGTTTCTTAGACTGACCCCAAGCGTTCGGACGGAAATGTGCTGAAAATGTATGATAAACATGCCACTAAGTTATAATAACTTATGCATTCTAATAGAGTATCGTGCAATCATTGAATAAAAGACACTAGAGTTTGCGAATTAACATCGCATAACCTTTATAAGGAACGGGGTGGAGGATTACTGAGATTACAAAAGCCGGGGTCACTTGTTAAACATCGCCGGTACATATTTATATTCTAATGAGATGCCAGCGACAGATCTGTTGGGGTGAATGTCTAATACGAAACTGTGATTTTTATTCGAAATCATTTTAAATATGCCATTATTATCTAATTTGATTGATATTTAAATTGGTGATTAAAAACAGCAGTGATCTAGTTTACTGCTGTTTAATATAATATATATAACAGCCTAGTTTTTAAATTTCGGCCTACCGTTTCAGTGGGTCCAGGTTCAACCGATATATGTTCAAGCAATTGCCAGGGATACACTAACTAAAGGAGCTGTCAACTGCTCTTGCGCAAATCGCGCAATATTCCGGTCCGTCCGTCTGCGCTATTCATTCCATCACCGCGGCGCGCGCTTCCAGCGAATATTGAAGTTGTAACTATAGGTAACACCACTAGAAATAGACTGCTGCGGGCAGTTAGCGATCGTAGCTTGAAGCAGTTGTGGTCAACTGCACGAGCTGGCCCCGTATTTTGATCACTGGCATACATGATGAATACATCAAATGACGTATTATGATGAACGCGACATGGAAGGTATACACAGTAATTTTATAGTAACTTAACAAAAAATATTCTAAAATCACCATCTGACGTAATGTTTAACTACAAAAAACTACATTGTAAAAACTGCTTACAGACAATAGGACGCCGCCTACCCGTAGCGTGATTTCATCTTGGCAAGCAGTAAAATAAAGACGGTGCAGTAATGCATTTTACATTTTGAAGGATCATTAAATTGCGCATTACACTGGCGTGCTCGTCAAGAGGCAATTAAGTAAGAACTGTTAAGACGGAAATCGTAAAAGAAGTCGTGTTCTCAACTGATTAAAACTGCTCTTATCTTATTGAACATTCAATTTTTAATCAAACGCTGTTCATCTTTTACTATCTAGAGTTCTAAAACGACTTCTTTGAACTGGTTAAGTAGGTATTTGAATGCAATAGTAGGTATTCGGACCGAGGTATTGCACTTACCGCGCTAACAGGTTAAGATAAGAACTGTCATTTGGCATTACAGGGGGAAATAGGGGTGTTTGAGTTTCCGGGAGAGTTACAAGCTCCGGTTACGCTGTCAAGATCTATCAATTAACACGCAAACTCCATCGGCTTCCAGGTGAACATCAATTAATATCAAATTGTGAGGAACGTCGAGCGTGTTAGCGGAGAGCCAGTCTTGATAGACCACTAGTTGCCACTAGAAGGCACTCCATTATATATTAATTTGGTGCAGAGGAGCACTCGCTGCAATATTTGTGCAACATTACTTAGTCATAAGACACTCGTATACACTAATGATCGAACTGTAACCAGTGGATCCAATTATATTTAATTTACACTGATCTACTATACCACAAATATGTTTACGATTTGACGATCTGTTACCATGCTGGTTCACCATTCAGACGGTCCTGGGTTCGACTCCTAGAAAGGGAGAATTTTAACGATAAATTTAGATTGCTGTACCCGGTCTGGATGTTAGTGTTTATATTGATGTGTTTGTGTGTGTCGTTTTTTTTACGGTCGTCTTATTTATAAATAATGTACTTGTAATTTATACTTAGGTAGATAATTTCTAATTCGACAGGTATTAATAACCTGTAATTCACCTGAATTGGAATCAAAACCAGTAACACTTAAGCCGTTAGACATTTATGTTTTAAAACAGTACGGGTGTCGAGGAAAATATAATAATATATGAAAAAGATTACGTTACCCAACGAGATCGTGATTCATTATTCATAGAAATACATCATGACACAATATGGCGGCGGGGTTTTTATTGCACATTCTAAGATTACGACCCTCTCACTGCAAACGCTCACGTAGACAGTATAGAGCAATCGTGTGTACTAGGATGGGAGAAATTGAATAACAAGCCATGGACTCGTTTCAATACGAATGAAATTCAATATTTGCGCTGGACATCCAATTACGACGGCACTCATCATGGGCGTCATGGCGTTCAGTGACGTGAATAGTCCGATCATACCGTCGTGAGGTCGCGATTGTAGTTGAAATCGATCAGTTGTGAATATTTTGTGAACCTTTCCTACCTCGAATGTTAATAAAACTGAATACATATTTTTAAAAACAATTTTTAAACCTCGTTCTAAGACTGTATACGAAAGCTCCTGGGTTCGCGCTCATTCAAAGCCGGCCTTTGGTATTATGTACTTGTCTTTGTGTGTGTCCCCATGGCACCCACAACACAGAGTGACAGAGTGTGGGGCTATAAGTGTGAGGCGTTATTTTAATTTATTTAAATGTCAAATCAAAATCATTTATTTGCACAAGCAGTTGCTTTTGAAGCAAATGTCAATAAATAACTTTTTGCGCTCACACCAGATCACTAGTTTTCAAAATTCATTATAGGCTTTTAACCTCTTATTACAAACAATTTATTCTTTAAGGCTATTATTTCATATTTGTGATATGAAACTAGTATTTGCTCGTAATATAATACCGAGATGATGTTCAATGGTCACCCATCGATTATACGGAAGGTAATATGATTTGTATTGTGGGTAAGTGGTTTTATTTACATCGACGCTAAAATAACGTGTAGTTCAAGTACCCAACCATATGTCGCGTAGAACGTACCTACTCGTAGAGAACGGATGAGAGAGTGGCGTGGTCAAAATTGCTACGGCATTGCTGTTCGTTATGTGTATACGCACCTGTATATGTCAACTTAGTATTGTAATAAAACTTTTAGTTTATAATCAGTCTCGCTAATTTGTATACTGTCGAAAAAATTTATTGTAACACACACCATTCACAAATTGTTACATAATTTTAAAAAACTGATCACACAAACAAGTAACCGAACTCTTCCAGCTTTATATTATTAGTATAGATGATACCTATTTCATTTATAGTACCTACTCAAGTTTAAAGTAGGTAGTGCAAAAATGATTTTAAATGTAATTCGCAGATAACCGCACTACAAGCCACAACCTTGTAATCCATTCCGTCATACGTTCTCGTCTCATATGATCACGCTCCGTTTAAATTCCCTGTTACTTCGGTCACAATCTTACGCTTGACACACGAGTTACGAAATATCACCTGCGGTCACAAGTCACAATTGTATCGCCCTGTACATATTTAGAAACCTGCACGGCTCGATGCAGTACAGTGTCATTTAATACGTGACCCATTTGTGGTCAATCAAGCAACGGCGGGTACCACTTAAGTCTGCTTAAGTTAGTCAAACCTGTCTTGTAATTTTTGCAAATCGACTGCTGAGTATTAAGAATTTATTTAAATAATATTTACTTATTCAGCTTAGCAGAAGTGGGAGTAGGGCATATTTATGTTTAATTTTGAATGGCCCCTTACAATGTTTCAATCCGGTTTGATTGCAAAATTTCAGGTAGGTATAGGTAGAAAAGGTCATTGCATATGTTAGCAATTTTAATGCCTGCTTTGAAATTACGTTTTATTAATTTTTGATGTCCCATGTGGTGTGGTTACTATGTTGGTCCACAATTCGGAGGGCCCTCGGTCCTAGCAGGTTACAAGTTACATAATCAATCGAGATTTCTGTCTAAGTGTAATTATCTTATTGTGCATATGTGTACGGCACCCACGACTCAGGGAAACATAGTGTGGGGATATGAGTGTGAGGCGTTATTTTTTAATATTTTTTTCATTGTTTAAATACCTAATGCTTCACACTAACAGCCTCACACTAGGATTTCCTGCCATGGACACATACAAAGACATTTACACAAACACCCAGACCGAGAACAGAAATTTAAATATCATTTAAATTTCTGCCTCGCCGGGTGTCGAACCCGGGAACCTTCGAATGGTGGACTGGCGTCATGACCACAACACCACGCGGGTCGTCAACCGTCAACTATCATGAAATCTAGTGGTCGATTTCATCAAATGTAAAAAAAACCGCCATGTGCCCACTTGCCCAGCCCTCCCAGCAGTAGGTATGGGATTAATAGGTCGATGATAATGATATAACCTTAACCAAACCAAATCATTATGTAATATGACGCAGATTTTATTTTTAGAGCGTAATCGCGTTAATCCATATGATGTTTTATTCAAATTTAATCACCGGATTACCAAAATTACTATTTATGGTAACAACTGTACATTCAGCTGAAACGTTGTGAATCCAAAAATTAATAGTGTTGGATGTCGAAAAATAATTTACGTTTAACTAAAATTAATACGAGTAGGTGTCAGGTGTAAAAATTAATTTACAATTCCATTCGCCGCATTACGAATGGGCTCTTCTTTTGGCCGTGACGTGATTGGCAGTTCAAAGATCAACCTGCTATTCTCGAATTTTAATAGTATTGAATTTATATTCGTATTAAGTGAATTGTGGCTATCGAGGCGGGTTAATATTAAATAACTTGTTCATTTTCGAGCTTCCTGCTAACAAGGACGCGTGCGACGAGCCTAATAAGTAGGTCAAGTAACCCTTTGGCGTGTAGAGTGGAGTGAACAATCACACGCGCCGCCCGCCTAATTGAAGTCCGATGTCGCGCGGTCCGCCCTCGGTGATTGATACCGACCGACGCAGCTTCTAATAACTCGATAGTGAAATTGTTTGGACGCCCGTCGAAACCGGGACTGCCGATACACTACGCCCGAATGATGTAATCCCGTGACAGTAATCGGCAGATTTGGTGCGCCTGGCCTTACAAGATACGGCCACGATTGATGACCCAATATCGATTTTATTATTCGCGAAACTATTGATAGACCTGAGAGTAACTTACGACATTTCCTGCTGACGCACGTAATTAGATTGTTCGATTACATTCTATTTACGGGAAAATTTCCATTAATTCCATTTCAATCAAGTGAAAATGATTACTTATTAGTCAGGTTTGACTCTAATTGCGGGATTTCCCAGTCCTTTATGACTAACCGATTCAAGTTGAACCCACCCAATAATTGCGGAATACTCAGTAACTGGTCACCCTGTCTTTAAAAAGGGTGGACATGCGTCTCACTTACAGGAATACCAGGTATAGGTCTATCAAAAATACACCTGGGAAAAAGCAGTCGGTCTACAGGCATACGCTTTAAAAAGCCTTGGTGGGGTACGCGGCGTCTAATTAGAAGCGCCACCGCCATCAATATCCATTAATGGCGCCACACGCGACGGCGTCCGCGCCGCGCCGCCGCGCCGCCGGGTCGCCGCAACCCCGTCGGCCGCATGTGACGATTACCGATTCTCCATCATAACGTAATATACGATAAGGATTTGCATTTCCGCACCTCACTTCACAAAAAACCACTCTAAACTGCAATCAACTCGCTTCTATGAATCGGACGGTTATAACGTGTTGTGTTAAACACAATGGACGGAGCTTTTATTAAATATTAAATTGTATAAGCGTGCAACGTGCCCCCGGGACAATCCGATTTAATTTGAAACTTCTTCACCTCACCAAACGTAAAGGGTTAGCCGTTGCCCTAATCTTTGAACTATGACTTGACCGTTATACGCATATATAATTTGCTCTTCGATAATTTACTATAGAGGTATGGTGCGTCGAGATTCGAATAATTTACTTTACTGATGGGGAACAAAGCCGGTCCGAACTTTGAGTAACGGTCACGGGATCGTTGTAAGAGTTAAACTTGTTCGACTGTCTGTGTATTGAAATATCTTTTATTTAGCTTAATTGTCACACGCAAATAGGTACGTATTTATTTAGTGTGGAATTAATGAAATTGGACGTTATAATAGTTGATAGTTGTTGGTTTAAACTGTATTAGATTAATAGCCGTAATATAAATAATCCTTTTAACAATGGCTTAAAAATATTGTTTATAATACTTTTTTGTACCAATTTTATTTGTCGTCACAGTTTTATTCTATAAAGAAGTCTGTGTAAGGGTACTTTTTACTTAATTCGTGACCTGGTCATGATCTCCCCTTGCGTTGCATTGCCCCGAGCAGGTGCACATGTGGCCTTTCACCTCTTAGCTTCCACGATTCATTTACATAGCTAAGGTATCTTATGCACTCTGTATGCACTCGCGTCTCACTTTATAATTCAAATCGCCCTCATGAATACAACGAGAATTCGAGGAAATGTGAGAAATTGTAACGGAATTTTTAAGACACATTTTAAATTGTGAATTCCTTCTGCGTTCATGCGTTCTAAAGCTTATTAACAATGGAAGCGGCTATTTAACTCCAGCATTATTTTATCTTTTCCTCGTTTTCCAGCTATGTTTCTCAGCCTGTGAATGAATACAACAGACAGTTGAGAAACCCTAAGATAACCTTATAATTTTTGTGAGGCGCCCTTTTTGAAAGTTATGAATAATTCTCTGTTCAATTGATGTTAGAGCCAGAAGTCTCTATCTATAATAATGCGCTAGTGTTCTTATAATAAATTAATTACGGGTGCATAATAAAACTAATGTTATTATTAAGACCACTTAGCTCCGCGTGTGTTCATAATATAACATTGAAACGTAAGAGCCCGAATTCAGCAGAAACAAAAGAACTTTAATAATGTAACGCCTTTAATAATGTGGAGGGGAGGGTCTTGTTAAATAACGCACGTCTAATTACTTTACAAGTTCTACCCACTCAACGGTTGCGCTTTCTTTGTTTTTGTTAATGTTTAGATTCGGCCCTTTTTTGTGCTGGTCTCGGATCCCTTTTCTAACCTGAGGATGGCATGGAATAAAAGCCAACAGCTGTTCCAATGCGGGTAAAGTTGTGGTTAAACCTATTGATACTAAAATTAAAGCCCATGAAATTCAACCATGTCGCATATCGCAACGTTTAACGTTGTATGTTGCTGTGTAATGTCGTAGGCCGATCTTTGAGCTGGGTCGATTGCGATCTGTCTAGGCGCATAACGATGCGCCGACATTTCGCCGATCGCCGCCGACATTCACAAGCCACAAGGCCATACGCGCTTTTTATGTGTGAATGGTTTGTCTGGTAGTAGTTTTACATTGGATAAGAATGGTTGGTAACACCGGTGTGGCCTTGCCCCGGGTGTAATCAAATTAGACGCGTGACGTCACCGTCAGCAACACGCTAATTAACACGAGCGGCGATCATAACACGACTCTGACAGCTATAGACGACGCTCCGAGCTCAAATGTGTGCGATGCGATCTAGAGAAGTGACGCGAAATGGGTCGAGTTTGTCTCTTTATAAAATATGGGTTTAATCCTCTGTTAAGCCATATTTCATTCAACTATAACTAGAAATGCTATATGATTTTTTAACTTTGAGGAAAAGTATAAATTTGCTTCAAACGGTTGGCACAGCATAACGTTGGCTTAAGTATTAAATTATATTTTCAATTTAACTACGCTTTCCGACATTCCACATTCATACTAATGTTAATTAACATACAATGATTTTTTGTACTTTATATTTAAGGATAACATTACAAAAAAGGTCACGTTTATCTTCATCTCTAAATATTCGTTAATGTCTTGTCTCTATATGAAGTCTTTACGTCTGGTTTCGCAATAAGACCATATCATGGTATTTTACTAGAAACCATACGTAACAGCTGAACTCTCGAAGTACCCTCAATGCTCATCGAAAGTGTTGCTTAAGACAGCTAATAGAGCTATCTGCGCGGGTGTCTCTCCCACGCAAACTTGCAATACCCGTATACTATAAAATATCAAACCAATTCGGTCATCCCGACACCGCTGCGTAGGCCGTGGCCACGCAAATGACAATTTCCTTCACTCTTGCGTCACTTTTAGTATGAATCAGCCCATTCCCTTCAATTAACTCGTTTCGCTACTTGCATAAATATTATTATTTTCGAAATAGTTGGAGCAAAAGTATTAAGATACACCTATAGATTTCTAGTTATATAGATTTGATATATTTTATTATTTCATGGTCATCATAGCACAAGTTAGCCCCTTCGCTTCACTGTCTTTTAAACAGTTTTCGAACAATACCTTCTACAATCACTGCTTTCATTCGTCTGTTCCGCAGCCATTACACAATGCTGATTGCAGAGAAATATAAACACAAATCCAAGCTCGGAACAATATTACGATTACGTCATTCATAAACTAAGTGCATTATATGTAGGTAGCGGAGGCGCCATCTTTGTATAGGTATCTCCGCTGCGGGCCGCTGCTCCTGATATGAAAAGCAGTTTTCCGAGAAGTAAATAATAGAGCGCCCGTCGGAAAGCCTCGTACAACCCTCTAGTGACTTAAAAACAACTAATGTGTCCTCTATGACAGCGAGCTCTGCACTTTTTGCAATGTCACAACACAAGCGGTTGGCCGACGTAGCAGTGCATGGTTAACCTTTTACAACTATCACGGGAATATTGCAGCATTTAAAAGTTCTGTTTCTATAAGCGTCATAAGTCGCTATGACATTTAAATATACAAAGAATTACATCTTTTAGAATATTTATACACTACATTGCTTTGGAAATATTTCATTCATACTTTAAGGTTGGTTACGGTTACATTTGGCTTTAAAGATTTTTGGTATAAGAATTAAATTGAACTCCTTTTCTTAAAGTAGTTGCGAGCAGCGTTCATTGCTGAACAAAAGATTCAAGTACTAGTATTATTCTAGGGGAATACTTTAAAACTAATTCCAATATCGCCCTAATCCTCTTTTATCTGGGCAAGCTCTCCTCGCGGAGTGAAAATTCCGCGCCCAATTCCCGCAACATGATACTCCTAAGTAAGTGTTCCCAGACGGCTAATGAAACTTCGCAAAGCCAACACGAGACCGCGCTTATTTAGAGACGGCGATGTCGAGCAGATGACGCCTAAACAAATCTCAATATCTGGCATATGGTATGAATATTTAGAGCGGGAGAACGCAACTAGAGTTCCCTGAACAGTTATAAGACATCGAAAATAGATTGTGCGAACGGGGTTACACGCACCTGTTATTTAGCTTCCGAGCGGGTGCGATGCTGGCACGGGACGGGGGAAGGGTGTAGCAGATTCATTAATAATGGCCCGCAATGAGACGCCCTTATTTACGAGCTGTGGCGACCAAGTTGAACCGCAACACACACATCGCGACGCTGCGCTTCGTACCAACAAGAGAGCGCCCGACTAACTAATTTAACCATTAAAAACTTAGAATTACCTTGAAAGACCTTTACCGACTCTATTTCGATTCCAAGAACAGTGTGCTTTTCTGATTTTGTTAAATTTCTTTACTGAACCTTTGATCTTTTAGCGATGCCAAAATGTTGATTCAAAGTTATGATCTGCTGCGAAATAAATTCAATTTGTTTTTATTCCTTAATTTCGATTTGACGAGGATTATTTCCACGTGACTGCAACGATTAGGTACACGGAAGTTTTGTGTACCACGACATATTTGGTCGGCTTTCAATCGGCTTAATTCCCTACAATTGGTCACGTAATTGAATTGATTTGATTCGTGTCTGGTTCGTATAAGGCGGGCTAGTACGATTTCTGTCGGCAGACAAGTTCAACACACTATTAAGTAAATCGCCTCTATTGTCACCTTGGTTTAGGTCGTGCCACCACGACAAAGGACCACAAAAAGATCTGTATTCTAATCGAAACGGAGATGAATCTTTAAGGTCTATGTTTGAAAGTTTGTGTTGCCTATTGTACTTAAAACGTACAAATCTTTTAAGGTGACCTGTACTCAGCAGCGAAGTTGTAATGATGATGAACTCACTTAAGAAGTGAGTTTATTTGCGTAGATAATAATGGAGGCTGTAAAAAACATCTACCATCTATCTGTTCCATCAAACGAAAGACTACTGTTACCTTCGTCTTTTTCCATATCCGTATACCATAGAACGAGCTATATTTTCCTTATTACCACACAAAATCTTCGAATGTTTATTTAATGCAGTAAAGACGTGCAAACTATATTTTTGATATCATGCCTTTCATGATTCACCATGTTTACTTGTCAGGTTCCGAGAGACACGATGATTGGCACTTTATTCATGTTCCAAATCCATTGTGTCTATGATTTTAATGATATGAGTCAGTGTTGTTTTTTTTGCTAAACACTCTGTAGTTATTTCCCATTGTATTGTATTTTAATACCCACGAAATAGGAAGCTGTTTTTATACGGCAAGTATCTGAGGTTTTACTTGAAGTAGTACTTTTTAATATTAAAACTGAAGGAATCCGTGTTTGAGTACAGCAGACAAAATGGATCAAGTAAACAAAACAGGCACACTAAATTCGTGCACAAATAGCGAGCTAGTCGGACTAGAGGCGGCGTGATGAGGTAAGCGACCTTAACAGCCACTTAGAACACCGTGTGCTCTCGGCCACCGCTCGCTGCGTTTCTTATTACTTGGCTAATAATTCTGGTAATTCATTCGGCCAAATATGTTTCAACACGCCGATATTGAGTGCTATTAAAAACCCGGATGGAATTGTCTACATTGTGCTAGCCAACTGGCGCTCACCTACTTACATAAAAGCCTTAGATAGCTGTCTCGATTGTTAAAACGTGCCTTAATAGAACGATTGTACTCTTAATGTACCTTGTAGATGGTATAAATCAAAATTATTATTCACTCAAAGTTCAAAACTCGAAAGAGCATGACTAATCGCGTTTTAGATTTGACTTCTCTTTTGTAATGAAAGCAAATAAATAATATTATTTGCTTTCCTTACAAATGCATATTTTAAAATGAGCAAGTTTTAGCTTATATTATTTCTCTTCCAAATGGCATTAAAACGATTAAAATAAGTTTTCATCGCCATTGTTAGTCAATCTCGCCCAAGCTGTAAGGATTAAGACAGGGAACAGATTAAGCCAGTTACAAAAAGTTATAATTAGATGTCTGTCATAAGAAAACTTGTGGTCTGCATTTGAAAGTGTTCGTACCTTCTTTAAAATTATTCTTATTTATGTAAATTGTTTGCCTTCCTTATTGTCGTCGAGTTTGCTAATTCGACGTTTACAAATTTTCATTTATGATTTCAGTAATAAACCGTACACAATTATTAGAAACAACCTTTGTGTATTGTATTCAAGAAGACGTATCGGCATAACGAAGTAAAGAAAACTTGGAAGTTGTGGATATGGAAATGAGCATTTCCTTTAGGGAAAAATATGGCCCAAATTTTGTTGGAGTACCCTAGGAAGGGTCTTGATTGTTATATAACAGAAAGATATATAAATGGATGCCAATAAGAATGTTTTATTTCCGTGCCCACGTCACAGACCCGGAACTCGATTCAATTCATCCGAAGAAGTGCAAACGTTCTGGCCTATCCGAGAAGTCGGAAATCACATACGCGAACATTCCAAATATCGTGCCGCTAAAAGTTTCTGCGGTATCATTTAATGCTGCGATTGCCCTGATTTTCTCCAAATTCTCATAAAAACGAATAGTGTAGTCCAGTGACAATTTAAGCTCAACAACAAATAACGAAATCATGAAATATATCCTGGTATTTTTAAAATGTTTCTCTACATTATTTGTGAACAGATATTTGAATGTAGCAATTTTATGATTTTAATACCTATTAAAATGACTTCAGCAGATATACAGAGGATTTATGTCCATAGTCTCTCGACGCTTATGGATATTTTTAATGGGGTTTTACAAAAGCTATGCCAAAACTGCGTGAAAGCTAGCTCCCCGTCCTGTTGGTACATAGCAATGTCTGCCAAATAAGTTTGCAAAATTTAATGGCCACCAATTTTTGTAATGGTGACAGAAAAAAAATGTCTTTGATGTATTGTGTGTCAGCGAAAGTAGAATTATTCCTTGCGGGCTTTTGTCATTTTTATTATATTAATGAAATTAAACACAATCTCTCATTGATTGAGGATGTTGAAGTAAAAAAAATTAAAAAGCTATGTCATAACACAAGAACTTTACTCGTTATTCACTTAAAATCAATCCGATACTAATCTACAAATGAATCAGACCTTGAAATATTTTGATTCCCAACCACCCAATAATCAACATTTTTAAATAGGCGCTAAAGAAATAGGCACGGGGAGAAATGGTATATTATTCTCATTGAAGTGTGACTGTCAGCTTAAGAGAGAAAAAAGTAATAAATAAATCACAAATGATGCCTTCGTGCTTCCAGCGCGGTAAGCCAATTACGTCGATGCGCTCCAAGGAAGCTAACCAGTTTCTAAATTCTTCGTATATTTAATTCAACTTAATTGGTGTGTGTACACGGCGGCAGTCGACCGAGAATTTGAGCATCTTCGTTGGCGAAATCGCGCTCAAAACGGTATCGTCCAAATTTATGTAATGTAGAGCAAGCTGCTTCTTTCCTATCGTTGCTCATGTTCTACTCAGTAGTGGTGTGTATAGTTACTGCCTTTGCATTTTTTCTGTAATAAAATGAAATAATATAATAGGCATGATCAATAATCAAAACTTATTTTATCACTTACTGTTTATAACAAACAAGTAAGGCATATCTTAATATTTCCTGGAAATCTCTTGTTTACCAACTCAAAGTAACATCCTTTTTTGATCGGAACCACAATTTTAACATTGAATAATTGTTTCTATTTGCTGTGATGATGCTGGTGATAACGTAACACAACGTGACTAAAATCAAGTAAGGCACAAAAGTACCAAATGCCTTTTAGTGGGTGCTCGGTCGGTCGTAATGAATGATACAGGAAGCAAGACGCGTGCGCAGTGAACTGATGTGGAGATGAGCCGTGTGGGCGCACCCCCGCCTGCTCGTTTATCGTCCAACAATTGCCTATTTAACTCCTTAGATAAGATTGCGAACGACTTGTCGTGAATGAGATATGACGGATCGGAAATGCGACAACCGTGCAGTATCACGTTAGAATCTCTTGATAGACTAATGCATTGAGATGAACCTTCATTTTATAAGTTGTAATTGTTTTTTCGTTTGATTTACCTAATAATATGTCAATTTAAGAACACTGAGCCCCAGTTACAGTCGAAAATTTATACGCCTATTTTACGTCGCAATGTTAAAATTTTTACAGGGGCTCAAATGAACGGCGTGAACAACGAACATCGGTATGTGTCTAAACGTAATCTGGTGCCCGTACCCAAGAGGTGTGGTATACGGTTACACGTGCGGCGATTGGTAACTTTGTTCTCGACAAGTGTTCGTGCACAATAATAATTGTATTAGTGTGAGTGCTGCGTTCGGCGTGGGACGGGGCAGTGCATTTTTTGCGGGTATAAGATGAACGGCGGGTCGTTGAACTCCATCGTTCGTCTCGAGGACACTGAATTCGCCAACGAAGCGCATCTTCCAACGGCTTAACAATTAAATGCATTTTTTTCAAATGTGGAAGCATTTTTTCATGCGGAAATTATGTTTCGTGCAATTCCATATCGAAAATCAGTAGTTTTTTGTTCTTAAAGAACTTAGATTGTAGCTTGAAAACATGAATTCATGACTCATTTTCAAATATGGGGAGAATTACTCGTACCTTATGTTTTTTTGCATCCTAGTCGTCCGTTAAGTGTTTTATATATAAAAGTCATATAGGTACATATATTTGATATATATTTGACTTTTACAATCGAAATTTTAGTTCACCTAGATATGTTATGGTGCTTAATTTGCGATCGCGTGTGGCAGGGAGCGACGCCGGTGGCACGCATTTGTGAGCAAGATTGCCTAAACAGCTGCCGATATCATTGCCCCGGATTTCCGATTTTATAAAAAGGTTTAAAACTTATATAGACCAATTAACAGTTCTCTTTTGCTCATTTGCATTTAATCCATCAAGAATGTGTGACGGACGAATAATACTAATATGAAGCAAAAAGCTTGTAGGTACCGCAAGCTTCCGACCAAGCTAATGTGTAGGTACTGTAAATTCAGAACGATGCTTTTGTTCGAAAACAATAATGGGCGAGCAGCAAAACTGTAACGCTGTTTAAGATGTTAATATAAGTTATTACATTTTCTAAGGTAAATAACGTTATTTTATAAGAAAACCATTTACAGACATTTTGTTTAAAAAATTTTAACGTACTTATTTCATTTTAATTGTATTGTGGTTTTAACTCCGAATATTGAAGTATTTAATTATCTAGTCAAGAATTTATTACCGAAATCATGAGCAAATACAAAGTAATTACATGCTTTTTATACGGCCACGTAAATTATAATCCTACAAAGATCTGGAATGAAAAAAAACTTCTTATTTCGAGACCGTAAAAAGTGTATAAATGAGCTTTTAGTCGTCACGCATCGAGAATCACGTGCGGGCGGCAAAAACAAGCGCACGCCGTCATCTCATGATGGTGCAGGCTCTGCAGTCACATGGAAGCCTCAGTTGAATTGGGTTTAAAAAAGAAGTACCTTTAAGCATGTATGAATCGACTTCGTTTCACTTTAGTTCTGGTATTCAAATTTTAAAGTACCTAGAAGGTTATTAATTGCACGCCTAAAAATAAACTTGCGAGCAATTAATTCGACTCACCTGCTTTTTCCATTTTATAGCTCGCTCACAATAAGTTAGTTTATTAAGTTATTTGGCAATTCTATCGTTTTTCTATTAAAAACATCGGTTTGCGGTTAGACGCAAAACGTCATATCTCGTTCCCGATCTTAAAATATTGTGGGGTCTAAACTATTGGCTTGCAATCTCAGATCAGTCCATTTCAGTCTTTTAAAATCTCAGTCAATAGGACTTTTTAGTCGCCAAGTTACGTAATGCGCTTACCACCCCTGCCGGGTTTCATAATATCTTCGTTTCCTATTCTGATTGTGCCGGCTGCGTCGATGCGATGCACTTACAGGCTATCACGACGGTCGATGATACTGAAAGTTTCTGTAAGATTTTCGCTTGCTTCTCGAGGTACTATTGAATTTTATTTCTAACCTACTTTAAAATTATTTATAAATATAGATAAAAGTATCATACCTACATACATGTACGACGTTTTTATTATCATTATTTTAATTCAATTCACGAGTGCTATATTTTCGTTTGCGAATCCAAAGGAGAATCGGCGTCGGACTCGGGTGTTCCCATTTTGGACGAACGTTGCGCGGCGCAGTGGTCTCGCGGCGTGTCCTCGGACGGGTCACGCGCTGCGCAAACCCGTTCCCTGGCGCACTTTCACCGCTCGCCGGTGCGCGCGCGCTGCAACAAACCCGCGCCGGCGCCAATCTCTACTCACTCGCACATTGCCTTTGCAGTGTGCCCTTCCTCTGTCGGCAAGGCACCCCTTTTTCGATGACTCGATAGATAGTATAGTAATGTTGCCAATTGTTTTGTTAGATGAAAATGAATTCTGAATTTGATTATGTTCATGTATCGTTCTGACTTCTCCTTAGTCAAAATCTTCTTAAGTTTTCTTTTGATTCGAAGACAAAGAGGAAAGTTTAGGTCTCGTGCTCATGGTAAGTGTAAGAGAGCAACACATTGACCGGCTAAAACTCTATACAATTGACGGGGCGGGCGGAAGTGTGGCAGTGGCGAAAAGCTCGCAACTGCATGAGGAGAAAGGAAGCGGCGCGCCGTGCGGCGTGATAAGGCAGCCGGCTGGCGTCGGGGCGCGGGAGGGGCGGAGGGCGAGCGCGGTGGTAAGGGGTGCGGGGTGCGCGCGCAGTGACGTCCCGCGCCGCGCCACTTGCCTCCCGTCAGTCGCCCGCCGACTCCGCTTGTGCTTGTGTGACTTGCGCTGCTCCGTGCACCGCACTCGTGCCCCGATCACGACGCGTGCCGCCCCGCTGTGGCCGCGAACGCGACCTCTACGCTACCGGCGAAACGTTTCTTCCGACTTTCGTGCGACTTGCTATGATTTGACTTTTGGACTTTTACACTCCCTTACCCGGCTTGTTTATCCCCCATCATGTAAGTGTTCCGATCATTCTATTAGGTGCGATACGTTATCGTCGATTTCGGAACTCGCGTCGAAGTGCACCGTGAAAGTTTTTGTGAATTAAAAATAAGTGTTAAATTTTTCGATTATGCATAGTTTAATGCGACGGTATTTTTTTGGTGTTGCCCTTATTGTGAACGAAGATATACCGCCGGCGATTTCCGAAATTCGACGGAAAGTTTCCATGTCCGGAGTGAACGGGTTGATTTTGAGCGTTACGTGCTAAGT
>DWAV01000512.1:0-19067 GCA_018231305.1 Noctuana lactifera
TGAGGAAACTTGGTTTTGTAATATTAGCCAATATATTCTTTCTGTAAAAACGCCTTCGTGAACTTCAAAACGAGTTACATAACTCCTTAAAATAATATTGAAGACTTGAGTGTTATATTCAAGAATGTCAAGGTAACAAAGGGTATTTTAATGTCTTAAATGCTTAAAATAGGAATTATTATTTTCAACAATTGATTTTTAAATGTTTTATGCACACTGTACAAGTATTTAAGAGTAGGTATATTCAAAGATAAATAAATATAACAAACAGGTGCCTTTATATAAGTGTCAACTATAAACAAGTGGGATATTGGGAGCATCGAAAAACCGCTACGCTCGTATAGCGGCCCCCGATACCGCACGATTGACTTTCTTATTTAATGATTTAATTTCACCGTCATGATTCTACGAGTATATTCGTTTGAACTATTAAAACGTCTTCTCGTGCACCCTTGATAACAGAATAGACTAGTTTGTAGTAACCGGTTACGTATAAAGACTCGTGTTACTCGATCAACTCAAAGTTTCGGGTTACTTTAAATTTCTCACGTTTATAGTTTTTTTGTTTCATAATCTTTGCCACTCATTTAAAATTAGATAGGTATATCCCATATTTGAAGATAGTCTGCACTTTCTTAAAATTTTATACTAGGCAGCATTACGTATCAAATTCTTTAACATAATTATTCGAAAACATAATTGGTATATTATACATTTTGTTTAAAAATACAACTGTATTGCAGTTGTATGTAATGTAGGTATCGTAATATTGGACCTAAGTAATGTACTCATAGGTTACTGAAATATAAGCGGACTTACATACCTATAGTACATTTTTATTATTTATTAACTTCATTGAACGTGTGATATGTAAAGAATCAAAGATTTCAATCTTTGTTAGGAATATCGAGTATCTCATAATTTTCCTAAGTACATCTATAATTTTTCTAAAATTATAGTTTGGATAGTTTCTTTGTGGTGCGTGGTGAATCTATTTTACATCGAGTACTACGAAGTCGTGGTGTTAATATGCATCACATGTCACTGTGTGTATAACGGGATGTTCTCAGTCGGAGGAGAGATCGACACCGTCCGTGAGCGCAGAGAACCTATCTTCGCGCGCGGAGTCCTTTGCCACACCTCCCGCGGCACACAACGCGGGCACGCCGCTGCCGGCTCCGCAGCCGCCCGCGATGCCGCCGCACCTCCCGCTGCCGCCGGAGAAGAGACGCAGAAAGAACTCCGCCCTCCCTAGGGAAGACATCGAAATGCCTTACCGTCACTATGAGGTACAAAGTTTTTATAATCTTTATCATAGATATGCATTGCTGCGAATTAAATCTATTTACTCTTTTATTTTCTATTTTTATTATTAATACTTTTATTTATTTAGGTGTTCATAATGACAATATGTATCCTTATTTTATTAATAACAAAAATAATGGAGCTGAACTGGTTTTATGACTGAACGTAGGGGGCGTTTCTGCAGGCGCACGTAAAGGGTGGCAAGGGGGGCTCGACGGGCTCGGGGTCGGAGCCGTCGACGCCGCCGCCGGCGCACACGCCGGTGCGCGCGGTTCGCTCGCCCGCGCACACGCCGCTCGTGAAGCAGGAGCCCGACTCGCCGTACGCGCACGCTCCGCACGCCACTCTCGCCTCGCTCGCCTCGCACGCGCCGCATCACCAGCAGCACTCGCAGCACCAGCAACAACCCTTCGAACAGACTCATTTGCCGGTCAGTGCCAACAGTCCTCTTAATTCTTATTTCTACTTTGAAACATGAACGATGATTTACGATAATTAAAGAAATTTTCAATATTTTTTATATTCATTATTTAAATAGTTACACCTAATTAAAGTTAAATTAATCAATTGGTTCATTATATTTAAATGCTCGTTAGGCTATAGTTGACCTAAAGGAAAGTCGGCAGCAATCAAAAATCAAATATGTAATTACATTTTATGTTATACTGCATAACATAAAATGCCTCATAATTACTTCACTTACCAGTCTATTCAATTACTGATCAGTTTATACCACAGTGGTATGCAACACTATTTACAAACTGTAAAAATTGTGAACATCAAATAATATTATATTTCAACCGCGCACAAAGGTTTAATTAAGTTTAGTCTTCATTTTGGCAATCAACAACTTTTTGTTTCTTTACTAAATATGAGGGCGATCTTTTTCCTCTTATGTTATCATGACAAAACTAACTTACTCATTTGTTATATTAGACACTAATTAACAGGAAGGAAGGGATCTGCCTGATAATATGTATCATAATTATAGCACATTTGAAAAGTCGTATAGTAAGTAGATCCTTTCCTTCTCTGTTGGCAGACTGTCAATTGGCTACAAGTGGTGGAAGAAGGAAATTACAGCAAAATTAATCCAACCGATATCAGCATGCAATCTAATAAAACTTTATTGTCAATGATTCTGTTACCATCTACCTCATCCACAAAATCTATATCAACACCAATTTCTGAAACATCAGATGTAAAGAGAGTGAGCCGATTTCGTCCTTCTTGGCAGGAACTATATCCATGGCTTGATCATGATAGAAAGAAGAATATAATGTATTGTCGTTATTGTCGAAAGTGGTCTCACAAGCTCAATACACATAGAACGTCGTTTGTTGAAGGCAATACCAACTTTAGACTAGAAATAATAAATCATCATAATAAAAGTAAATCACATAAATTTTGTGAAGAACAGGAAATTTCTCAAAATCAAAATTAATCTTATGAGTAACTTTTAAAATAATTAGGTACACTTTTCATTATAATTTTGAATAGAATTTATATCATATCCATTATGTATAACTATGGGTATTTCAGGTTATTATTTTTGTATACAATTGTCCTTAGTGTAGCATAAATCAGTAAAATACATTATTCTAAGATATATATATATATATAGGTACCATAAAAATATGCAGCAGGTATTATAATGACGTTATGAATAAAAGTTATGCTTAAAGCCTCAATATTTGTTTGAAAATTACCCTTATATCTTTCCAGTCATAGATTTCAATCTATGTTTCCGGTTATAAAAAAAATTTTAGAGTATTTATTTATATAAAAAACCATAAGAAACAGTTTAACTAGTTTATAAAATGTCATATTTAAAACTTGGAAACATAATTATCTAACAGTCTCTTAGTTGTCCAGAAAATAATTCCATAGATTTATTATAAGCTAAAAAATTCCATGTCTAATTGTCGACTGTGTTTTCTTGTATCTCTTAGATAAATTAACCAATCAGTTATCTAAATATCGCCTTTAACACAGTTCTACGTTGTGCTTTGTCAATATCGGATAACAATAAAATTAATCTTAATAAAAATCTTTAATAATCAGGACCTGTTAGGACTTAAATTAGTAGTTAGATCGTCACTGCAAATTTTATCATAGATTCTTAATTGTCAATTGCAAATAGGATAAAAATCCTTCCTGAGCTCGTACATGAATTTATTGCTCTTCACGAGAACGAAGATGGTCTGGTCGCCACATCATAATATGTTAATAAATTATTTATCTTAGAAATGCTTTTTAAATAAAATTTATCCTTTAACTAGCATAAATCGATTAATAATTTCAGGGAATGGGAGGAGCTGATATGGCTTCAATGTTAAGCCAACACAATGAATGTAACGAGAGCGAACCCCTGATTCAGCCACACCCTGATCAAACCGACACCATTGATGGTGAGTTTAATTACATTTATATAACAGATACTGCGGCCACCATTACCATTTGAAGTTTAAAATTGAAAGCCTTTCTATGTTATCTTTCTTTGTTGTATTATTGAGGTGGTGATCAGTAACTGTTAAGCAGAAATTAAATCTTTATATAATCAAGGTTATCACACGATTGAACCCTGCTTTCATATATATTATATGTACGGTTCTTGAGGGCTCTTTGCATCGTATAACTTTGATTAAATAAAATTGGCGAATTTTTAGGTGTTGTTAACTATTTCGTAATATTGGTTCGCTTTGATTCACAAAATCATACTAAAAATATCAAAGAATGAAGTGTACATATTATATAATTTAATTAAATACGTCCTTATAAATATGTATATGAAAATTTCCCTATTCCTTGATATTTTAAGGCGCACATTGTAATAAAGCGCATGTTGCAACACTAAAAAGCATGACATCAATATAGTAGCTTCTTATTCTTTTTTTTTTTGCCTCAATCATTCATTAACGCTTTTTAATTTTAATTTCTCATTATGCTTTTATTATAATGTATTTTTCTGTATTGTGAATAAATCGGTGTCAGGAATAATTTTTATTCTGAAATGATTTGGCGCCCCCTGAGGGACATAGGTCGTGCAAAAATAATGTTATTTCCCATATAAAATCAGTTTGTAAGTTTCGGATTAGGATTTGCATGTATAATGATCCAGTTGATACTTAATTAAAAAGGATATCAGGTTTGGCGAGAATGCCTAGACATATTTTTAAGCACATAGCATGAAAAAATCGAAATATTTGAGAAGTGAAGGACAAACTCCATATGTATATTACAGGTGAAAATTATGGCGTTGATGAAAACTGTAGGGGAACACACTGCCAGAACATAGCAAATATTGAAAACATAGTCAAAGGTTTTAAAATAGGATTAAATCAAAAGTCATATAGTGGCCCTATGTCATGTTCCATATGCGGTAAACACGTCAGCAATATAAAAAAGCACATGAAATCTCATAATCCGGAGCAGCATAAGTGTCCCCTGTGCCCTATCACCCTGACCAGGGCTGACAACTTGAAAAGACATCTCCGCATGAAACATTGTCATGTTCTACGATCTAGCAATTTATCAAACATACAAACACAATGTTAAGGGATTCTATAGGTTATGTAGTTTCTTTAATTAGTTTTATCATAGGGACAATACTGTAATCAGTTACACTTTGTCATTTTTCAAACATCGGTGTGTATTATTATGAAAGACCAAAACAAATAACCCATATGATGCTTGTTCATTGTTCTAACAATTACCATTTTGTAAGTTTATTAGAAATAAGGTGTGGTGTGTGTTTTTTTTATTATGGTTGAGTGTTAAAATGCTATTAAAAAGGGCTAGTCTAACATTTGTTCTCGATATGGCAGCACTTCTTCTGCATTTAATATTAAATCACAGAAAAATTGTAAAATCAATTAATGTTGGCTCCGGAAACAGTATTTCAAAGCTGTTTTACACATATATAAAACAGTATGGAGACTCGTTCATCTCACAAGACTGTCCAAAATTTTCTGTGATAATAAGTTCTTAGTAGTTTTTAATATAGAGGTGGAAGGCTAACAGTTGCTTTTACTTGTAAACAATGCAAATATTAATGTTTTTTGTAATGTTGTCGTTTAAAAATCACTTTACGATTTATTATTTAGTGATTATTAACTTATCTTGTATACTATAAAAAAATCAAATAATTTGCTCTTACAGTAAGTGCTGGCTTTACACCTTATAATGAAAGTGAAAATCTTATATTGTGTATTTTGATCACTCATTTAAAAAAAAAAAATTAAAAGTACTTTTCAATTACATGATATGGATTACATTTTACTAGATTTTCGCTTTTAAACTAACAGCTATGTATAATGAAAATATACAACATTTACAATTTCCACAAAATAGGTTGTATAATTTTAAATTTTTAACGTGTGTACATAATAATTAACTGACAGTATTTCTTTTCTGTAAGTGGGAGTCGTTTGTCATATACCTTTAACACTACTTTAAGTTAAATAACATATTAATCTTGAATTTAAAATGGATGATACAATATCGATTATGACTGCAAGAGCTATGTCGATTAATTTTTCTGTTAAGGTGTATATGATATCCGATCCAAATATGAAATTAACATAAAATTAATGATCTCTTAGGATACCTTTTAGTCATGTATAAAAGTAACATTACTCATCTTTAGAGTAAAAGACTGATATTTCTAATGTATTTTAAGGAAAATTTCTCTTTAATATCACTAATATTAACTTATTTTCCTATACTCAACTATTAATTACAATTTAGTTTTTACCTGAATCTATCGTTAAAATGTGTGTTCGTTGCAAATATATTTCTTTTATTTAATTTTTTTCTTTTTCATTTTCATCCTATCTCCATGCTTTCTTTATATAAGGCAGACCTATATCTCAAAAAAATCGCAATTTGTATACTGGCTTGGTGACAGTTTCAATGACATTTCATGCAATTATTAACGCTGACCAATAACAAACACCATTTCTTCGATTTCATTGTCTCATTTTATGCATGAAGATCTACTGAACTTTCATTAATTTTGTAACAAGTTCTTTAAAATTCTGTTCTAATAACTTCTCAACTTTCTCTCTCGTTGATAACCGCTTTTAATTAATAGTTCTAGGAAGAGCATAATAGCATAGAGTAAATAATTAATTTATCTAAGCTTTAGTATACATATAGTGCTAATTTACCTACTGAAGACGTTCGAGTCAGCCCTTGTTTTTACTCTGCTCTTCTTTACAATTACAGTAGAACTTGGAATAAATCAGTACTATTCAAACATTGCGACTTGATATTAGTTAGTTTGTAGCTAAAAAAATTACTAATTAAAGCTACCAAATATTACTTTATTCTCGGTTATTTGAATCATCATATCGAGGTTCTACTGTGATGTTTTACTTTTGAGTATTTTGATACGATTAGGCCTGCCATGTTTAGTTTCTGAAAATTGCTGCAGATGTACTATCTGTGTTTCTTAGAATTCAGTAAGATGTCGGCACATGTATATGCGCCAATTTTTAAACGATTTGTATGTACTTAACGAATCGCCCAATGCATCTCTACGTTTGCACCGGTTACGGCATACACGATAGTTAGACGTGATGCACCGGTGTTAGGACACCAGAAGCGCGAGAGCTGCATTGGGGGAGAATGAAAAAGGGTGTGGTGTGACGGGTCGCTGGTTGCAGGCTCGAAGGGCTGGCACATGCGGCTGACGTTCGAGCGAGTGACGGGCGCGCTGAACCTGCACCGCTGCAAGCTGTGCGGCAAAGTCGTGACCCACATAAGAAACCATTATCACGTACATTTTCCCGGACGGTTCGAATGCCCGCTGTGTCGCGCGACGTACACTCGGTCCGACAACCTGCGCACGCACTGCAAGTTCAAGCACCCCGCGTACAACCCGGACACGCGCAAGTTCGAGCCGCCGGCGCTGCCCGCGGCGGGCGCGCCGCTCGCTCCGCACACACCGCACGCGCCGCACGCCCCTCACGCGCCGCACGCGCAGCACGCGCCGCTCTTCACCAACCACCTGGACGCGGCCTTCGATTGATTGTCCGTCTACTGGCTCGGCCTCGACGCTCCGTGAGCGCGCCCGACCCAGCGGACTGTCCTCGTTGATGTGTCAAAAATTTAATGGACCGTCTCGCGTCGATACTATTTCCTACTTAGGATTAAGCTGAAGTGCTATTACTTAAGTGGGCCTTATAATTGAATTCTTAACGTAGCCCCCGACGGGCGATTCGTTTTAGTATTGTCTCGGTTGTGCATTTGACTTGCCCCAGTGTGACCTTGTATAAGATTCCGCGTAAGGAAATTTGAAACTAGTAATATTCCGCATGAAAATGTAAACCTTTAAGTCGACGTTACTAAAGTTATGACTCGAAGGGTATGTAAGTAGGTAAGCAAATTTTTTTTTTCTATACCAATCGCTATACGGGAACGGGCAAAAGCAATAATATGATGTTAATTTTATTACCATATTATTTTTTTATATTGTATCGATAGAAGTCTTAAGCTATTTAAGAAAATACACTTATATTGAGTAGCGGTGCGACCGCGAAGTGATGCTGGCTATTAACGGTTGCCCCCAATCGGGCCTACGTTTCTTGTTATATTTATTCGTTAGATAGGAAATTTTAAGTTTCCTGTAGCTAATTGTATTTATGTTATTAAATCCTATGGGTGGTGCGGAACGACATCTGAATGGGAACAGGTTATTGAGGACTGGCAAGAGATTGTGATCTGTCGTTGGTCAACGACATATAAATATTGACTGAATCTCAGTGTAGATGCATTTGTAACTCTATGAGGCCTTTGCAAGATGGATAATTATTAAGGATTTGTGATGTATTAACGGATAGCGCCTAAGGAAACATACGAAAAGATTTTTATACTAGACTAGTTGATCTATTTACGGAGATTGTTTTTTATACTTAGATATATTCTATTGTCTGATTTAAATAATTTTATATAATTTATATAATTATGTAATTTGATTTATTAGTGTTGTTTGTTTTTATTGATTCATCATATTACAGTAACAATGATTTCATTTTATATTCAGTTGACGATTAGGTATATGTTAAGATGTTTTATTATTTTATCGTTGGTAGGTGTTTAGTTGTCGTATGGCGCCGCGGCCGCGCGCCGCAGATCCTTGAGATCGGTGCTTGGGGTCAAGGACCTCTTTCAATTATTTTAGATAGTAACGACTCGAGGTTGCGCATTTAGTTTACTAATATTGGCATCTACGATTGGGACTAACCTAGCGTTTATGTATGTAATTTTCAATTAAGATTTAAGATTGTTACATTTTTAGCTAAACACTTTAGAGTGGTACGGTAACTGAAATGTGATAAAATGGAATGGTGCTAGAACCAGAGTGTTAACACGCTACGATTCGACTCCTATTGTAATATTAATGTTTTAACGATTAGTTACTTTGCTTAAATGTAAGGCATCTAGCATCCAGAGGTCGCATCTGTCTGGTCAACGGGTAATATACACAAACGTCGTTACACACCTAGAGATTACAGTATCACTCGAGATTTTACCTTGATTTTTCATACCCTTTCAAATTTACTAATGTATCTAGAATGATAAGACACCATTTGTAAGAAGTCGATTAACCTACGAACACCGTAAAGCTGTTCGTCGACGGTCCCAGTAATGACCGCATCCAAATAACAAATCCGTGATCGTTTCCCATATCGTCTAAGTTGTGGCATTAGTGCTGTTTAGTAGCTGTGAACATGCAATTCACTTGTGCAATTTTTTAAAATAGTCATAACTCATACTAGATTTATACAATTGTCTATTGAATATGGGAGCCCACTTACACTCAAGCTCCTGCGTTCCTTTTAGAATACATAATATAGTCACCAAACATTCTTCCACAAAGATTTATATTTACTTTTAAGAATATTTAAAGATTTTTATATCGTATCGTACATAATAAAGTGGGCGCTTATTATTTGATAGCATTTCATACTCAGTGCAATATTACTAGTTATTTAATTACGCAACCAAACTAAAGGATATTTTAAAATAATTAATGACTTTGAAAGAGAGTAACTACCTAATTGTATTTACATAAGTGACTACTCCTAATTTCTATTTCTACCTAGTGAAAGCAGTTTGGGTTACGGCGATGTACAGGTTTTATAGCTGGTAATATTAAGGATTTAGCTTGTTTACCTCTGCCAATCGTAATAGTTATGTACTGTTTAATAATTTATTGTCGCGCAAGTATGTCGATTGTTGAATAGATCATAGCTATCCAGTCCGGTTGTCTGCCGCGTCAGGCGCTTCATCTTATCTTCAATGCATTTTTGTATATTACTATCACTTGAGACCAATTTTTAAATATTGAATTTGCTATAGCAAATTGATTGATTAGTAATATAGAATTTTATTTAGATATTTTAGGTTAGGATACTATGATAGTGTCTGGCCAGAATATTTTGGAGTATCACATCGTTTGGCTCAGAAAATATCTCCCTTTGATCTCTTTTCAGCTTTCAAAAAGTGTGCAACTTAATAATTATACGGTGACCGCGTATTCGGACTTAATGAAAGCTAACTTTATGCCATATGTAATTTACACATAAGGTTAACGAATTACTAAATTTAGCGTAATGGAAATGAGGTCTTGCGGACCTAGTCACTTATTTGGCCAATCTTATTAAATATTCCAATTTATTGTATATTAAAAATTAAACTATAACGAAATTTACCATAATATCACAAAAATGTGATCTTATAATTTAAAATCAATGGAGTGCAGGATGAGCTTTATGGTTGTATTCAGGATAGCGATGGTCTAGTTATGTTTATTTTGTTTCTTCTTTAACATTAGCCAATTTGTTATAGTGTCGTGTATCACAATAGTGTATTACTAATAGGTAGGGGGTGTCAAATCGTATACCTAACAACTGACAATCAGTTTTGTTATATTTTTACATGAATTTTATGGACGACTTATTGTTTATGAATATTTTTTAATGTCTTGGTTTGATGCCTCCGTTAAAAGTTTAATTTTAATAGTTTTTTTTTTGTTTTATGCAAGCAGTTAATGCAATTTTTATTTTTCACATTGTTTGATGTTATGTAATGCAATTTTAACATGTTGCAAACTCCTGCATTTATCTGTTGTATTTATTACTAATTTTTACATTAAATTGTGGTATGTTACAATTCGTGTAGTTTCAGTTGTGCGTGTCACGCGCTCTATCCCCATTTGCAAACTGTTACGTATTACCTTACACGAACGCTCGGCAGCCGACGCCTGTTACACGTTTGCCGACAGTGTTCGACCACAGCAATGCTTCTAGTCGAATCTAACCTATACATAAAACGATATGAGTAGTTTACTACAACAGCTATAAATAATTTAATAATACTGAAAATAATCAAAAATACTACATATAAGTTTTATCTGGAAGGATTGCTGATATGTGGAGTATTACATTATACATAATTAAAGTAGTTTTTTTGGATTTGAATATGCATTAATATATGTGGAACTAAATGTTGCAATGTCATTGTATTTATATTGCGTAGTAAATGCGTGTTAGTGCCAGCGGCTGCTGTTATCCAGCTTGAAAAAATACGTCTTGACATTACATGATATCTTTGAGCCAATGTAGAAAATTTCCAGTTTCTTTACTGGTTTTGTCAAAATTATAATTTTTAAATGTTTTATCTTAAAAAAAATAGTAAAAATCTATGGCTCTGATGTACCCTAGCTGTTGTAAAATAAATTTTAAGCAATCATTACGACCATAAATTACACAATGGAAGTTCCCAAAAGATAAAAGATTAATGATGGAAAATCATTTCACTAGCCGTGCGACAGTGCTCCAATTTAGCCGCAAAGAGCCGATGTAGAGGCTGGCGGTGGAAGGTAGAGGGCGGTGACGGGCATCGCGGGTTGGTTACAGAGCGCGCGCACGGAGCGCACGGTGCGCACGTGGCGCACGCGGCGGCGCCGCAGTTCTCGTACCACAGCATGTTCGTGGCGGCGGCCGAGAGCGCGGCGCTGTGGCGCTGCAAGTCGTGCGGCAAGGAGGTCTCCAACCGTTGGCACCACTTCCACTCGCACACGGCGCAGCGCTCGCTGTGCCCCTACTGCCCGGCTACCTACAGCCGCATCGACACGCTGCGCTCGCACCTGCGCCTCAAGCACGCCGCGCTTCTACTCAAGCACTAACTGCCCTCCCCGACATGCGACCACCCGACCACCCGCCGCAACTCACCGATGCCACCCGACCCTGCAGTCTTGCTGCGGCGCTTATCGGATTTAGCTTACGGGTATTGGCAGCTGAGTACCTACATACAGTACTCGTATATTTCCGTTCTTGGACGTGCATATTTCTGTTACAAGTGTACGTACGTAGTTTTGTCGTTATATTGACGCGCATTTACATTTGTCTTATATATATAATTAATTAGGGAAACTTATTTACTGTACGTTTTCGTGCAATTTTACGGTTCTGTAGTTAAGTCGTATTAAATATGTTATCACTAACAGGGTAAATTAAATGATTCGGTCAAATTTTCAAAACATACTTGCCTGTACATATTCAAAATACATAAAACTTGAAAGTTACTTCGGTATATTATTTTTTGCTTACCTAAATGTAAAGATACCAGCGAAGATTTTTGATTCTTGTATATCAAAAAGATGTGTAGATACCTACCTATCTACATACTTACAAATAAGAAACTGTTTTATAGTAGGTATTTTTTTTTATCATACCAAGAAGTAGATAGATTTCAACCATTTTGCTTTCTTGCTTGATAGTGCAATGTTTTGAGATGTTGTCCGAGAGAAGGCAAAAAGATGTTTTAAACGTCTAAGCAGGTACACTAGTAGACCTAGTAGACACCTTCATGCTTAAATAAGGATGGTAACGCTAAAGACTGAAAGACAACATCAGGTGGAGTGATAAATTATATATTGCTGATTAGATAAATGTTAGATTATACGTTAAATGAGTATCTCGAAAAATACGTGTTCAAAATTATTAAAATAACACGTCAGTGGCGGGAATATACATACATATAGGCCATTTGATTTAGGTAAACTTTTCCTATACTAAAACAATTTTAATTTTCAAATTATATTTTTGTATAAATATTGTCTGCGTAAACAAACATAACGTAAGTATTTAGATACATTAGTTTAAATGGTCCAACTAATTGTCATTCTATAAATAATGTATAATTTATTGTATTCTTACTACAGGTTATATATTTTCTTTCATCTGATGTATAATGTAAATAACGTTTCGAAGTCATCGACGTTACTCATAAAATATGTACCTACCTATTAGCTCAGCTCAGTCTACAAAAAAAATCAGCTTTGTACCATAAGATTTCATAGTTTAAACTCATTTATCGATGTAAGTAATTCTGTGTTACCGAAAATTCTAACATTTAAAATAGCTGAACTACTGAGTATACCTTTCATTATTAGCTATATTTTTTCATAAATTATTGTATAGATCTACTGTAAAGCTCAAATGTGTATGTAATTAATTTCATTATCAATTTATAAGGCCAATATAATATACTTACTGGATGTGATTGGAAACTATGAATTTTCAATATTTAAAATTATATTGTTAGTTTAAATATAACACAGTATACTGTAAATAAACTCGTAAAAAAGTGCTACCTCTTTATGATTTACATTAACTTTATTAAACCATTTTATCATAAGACTTATTTTATACAGTTACATTTTTATTTTTTATATCTTATCTTATCAATCATGATAAAGTTATTCTTTCAACAGCTTATCTTTACGATCAGTTCAGCAGACACTCAATTCATACATGGATTTTTTACATTGTTATCAACATGAAAACCATTTTGCCGTCAGGCTGCATCGGCCAGAGCATAGTTACCTACTTGCAGGGACCGATCATCATTTTCTATTAATTTTAGTTTTACATTAGGTGTAACAAATACATACAATACTTCACAGGTGTAGGTATGTATATTACATAATACATATTATAAAAATAATTAAAATTTTACTAAAACTACAGAATTACATTTAGATTGGTAGGTAATACTTTTAATCAATTTATAAAAATAATATTAATTAGTTCAATTACTTACTACTGACAAGTACGAGTAGTAATTACTTATTATAGGTAGGTGCCTATTAATTAACCCTTCAAAAATGTATGGAAATTACGGTCTCTTGCGTCTTTTCGTTCCATTTTTTTTTATCAATAACAATGCCTTCCTGGTTACTTTGCTATACCTAGGTAGTACCTATAAAAAGTTTTCTTGTGTTATTTAATAAAAAAATTAAAATTTCTGGTGAAAATCTCGTGGCCTACGAAGTAAGTAGTAATATTTTATTTAACTAATTCAATGTTATCTAAATTAAATAAATAATGATAAAATATAGAATAAACCAAGTATATAGATAGATAAAAATATGCACTCACTGACCTTTCGCTCTAAACAAAAATGTAGAAATTAAACATGGCAAAAATATGGCAAGTTTAATTCTCGAAACATGTATTTATGTTACTAAATAACAACTAAATCACATGGCCAAATGTAGCCTTATACATGCAGTTCACATTAAATAAATAAAATTAGTTACGTAGATTAAATACGATCAGCGCCTGATTTACGTACATGAAAGCAGTCATCATCAAAACCAGTATTGACTGTTTACTGGATTCGTGTGGACGTTACATTCAACGCGGCCAAAAATGTTTTCGTGTTTGCATTTCAGTTCCACTAGAAGACTTCTGGTTTTTAGATCGAATAGCTTCTTACAACAAAACAAGGTCAAAACGTTAAGTTAAATATAGATATTAAGCACTCTTAGGAACACAGTCCAGTCACTCCTATTGTATAAGGGCTGTAGGCTCATATATTATGTACTTACATACAGCAAGCTTTATTTTAGTCGCTTGTTGTAAATAATTAAATGTATTTCTTCATTATAAAGATTAGTAGGTATAATTTAAAAGGCCACTCACACGACTTATCACAGATTTTCCCTACATTACACAATAGATAAGTTTAAACTGAAAATTGCACGTGAATGAGAATTTTTAAGTAAGGTAGGTACGTATTAGCAATGAACGGTTATTCGTCACGAAGCCTCTCGACGTTTCCACTAGTGCCTGGTGATTCAACTATAACTCCAGCTTTACTGACATCACTCTCCTCACTTTTGCTATCGGTACCACTTAAAGTATCACTAGGCGCCGTAGTATCTTTTACATCTGAGTTTTCATTCGAATCCTCTTCTTTAGAATCTGTCTGGTCTGTCGTGTTTTGTTTATTTTTGTTTTTTCTAAACTGCTCTTCCATCTCTTTGAATTTTAGAGTTAGATATCTGAAAAATCAAAAAGTAGGCAAAATATAAGGCCAGTTTCAGTGCCCCTTTAATCTTATCTGTCAGGTAAACTGTAACTAATTTGTTTCAAAGCTTTTGGATTGAGATGAAATTATCTGGCAGATAAATCAGGCAGTTTATGATAAAACAGAAAAAAAAATTGTCATTGTCATTATTTACATACAAAATTATTATGTAAACATTTAGAACACCAGAGGGCCTGCTCTTGCGTTGCCTGCCTTGAAGACCTCTTAGCTCCTTCCTTGAAGAACTATATGTCATAACGTAGTTTGAATAACGGGGGAAGTTTATCCCAAGCCTACATTCGTTCGTGGCAAGAACGAACGCCCGAATAATACTTACTTATCAACCAATGGCCCACTGTAATCCTCCGGGAACTTTGGGGAATGCGGTAGTATGTACTTGTAGAGACTCTCGTTTAATACATAAAGTTGTGCAGTCGATGCACATCGTACATTAAACCACCAGTCGCATGTCAAGCCTGCTTGAGAGAAAATTGTACCATTTGGACATAGGAACGATGCTTGACCGCCATTGAGGTCACAGTAGTGCCATACCTGTAACAATAAAAATATTAGTATTAGCGGCCAACGTCTCTATGAAATAGATAGATTATGTGGGCGTTTAGATTATAATGTATATTTGTATATACCAACATATAGATTTAAATCAAACCTATGCATGCCAACGTAACTTCCGTCCGAGAAATCTTAAGACATTAAGTATGTAGGTATGTACTAAAGTTGGGCTTCTATAACGCTTTACACTTACAGCCCCACTAGGATTTCCTGTGCCGTGAGTGCCATAGACACACACTATTACACAAACACCCAGACCGGAAACAGAAATTTAAATTCATCCTCGCGCCGGGAATCGAACCCAAGACCATTCAAATGGCGGGCCGGCATGGCAGCTACTACACCACACGGATCGTCCAAATGTTTTCCTTATTGCATAAAGTGGTGTGAATTGAGATAGTAATAATAAAATATTTTTTATTGTGCACTTCCGCACAGCCCGCAATAAGAATTTAGCGGAACCGCAATCCACGGTAAGAAAAGAGCGTAACGCTGTAATTTTTCTGTCCAAACTAATCTTGCACCTAATACCATACCACTCAATTCTTAATTGACTAAATGACCGAGCTTTGCTCGATAGGTTATTTCTTTTTAGTAAATAGTGTTTTTAGGATATTATATTTAGATACGCATTACATACCTACTGATGAAATATGAATAATATATATTTTATTTATATAACTTTTCCTGGGATCTATTGGAGACTAGTGAGCAACTAACTGATTAAGCAACACGGATATAACAACGTTTTCTAAAAATTGCACCCACCTGACACCTTGTCTCAGGATCAGCAAAGAACCCCTTATAGCGTTGAGTCTTGCAATTGAACTTTGTCGGTGGTATAACCGTCAGTGTTGGATAATCGATACCCGGACGCCCTGGAGTGCCACCTTCGTCGTCAGATGTAATCGGAAGTGGAAACCGTTGACTAGTGCTTCCACTCACTGGATATTCTGCAAATAACGAATTATGTTATTATCCTATCGAATAAAATATGGAGCAAAATTTATTTCTTACTTTCATTTTATTCTTACCGTCTAGGTGCTGCGATGGTGTAATTACAGGGGCAAGATAAGGCTCTTCGTTAAACTCCGTATCTTCTATTTCTGATGTCAAAGTGCTTTGAATAGGTTTTATTGTAGTTACTGCTGGAGCATGTGGTACTGCAAACGGCTTTGGAGTACTTAAAACTGGTGAATTAAGGTCACTTTGAAGAGGCCCTGCTTTTAAAGCCGTTAATACTTGCAACAGCGTTCTAATTGAAGATCCTATATTTTCTCTAGTTATAGGCTTAGGAATAGCTTTATTCAATTGTAACGAGTTCAGTAATTCTGCTAGTGTTATTGTATTCGAAGGAAAATTTTCTACGGGTTTGTAAGAAGGCTGTTCTTCAACGTAATGATATTGTGGTTTGTTTTCAGGTTCAGTTGGCACTGTCTCTACCAACGGCAATCCATGTTCTTTTTCACTTGGGTATGTTTCAGTAGAAGCTTCCTGAATTACTGATTTATACACAGGTGCTTCCGTTACTTGTATGGATGATCCTACAATAGGTCTAAAACCGCTTTCAATAACCGGCTGAACTAATGTAGCCGGTCTTTTTTCGTAATAACTTTCTGAAATAGTTGTTGGTGGCTTCCTCGGTTTAGCTGATTGAACATTTACACTGTCATAAAAATATTGCGGTCGAACAGGTCTCTGGTTTACATAAACAGATTCCTTTGGTAAATTTACTATGGATGGTTGTCTCTTCGATAAATCATCATCGGTTAAAACTTTGATAGGTGGTGTTTGCTCATATGGAATCAATTTGTATTTTGGTACTTGCTCTTTTTCGAAAATATAGTATTGTATATTTCCAGCATCGTTGTTATTATAAAAATTTATGTTGGGTTTTCTACTTGATGTGAATGGAGCACTCGGTGACTTTATTTGTTTTGGAACAAATCTAACAAAATTATTGTCCTGGTTATCTAAAACATTGTGATACAACGGATTATAACTAGTTGTAACTTTAAGATTGTTTTGATATATACCTGGAAACTCTTTGTAATAAAATCTTGAAGGATTTGCAGAAGCGATATTGTGCTGAGTTAAACGATTGCCTTGATATCTTGGAATATAATTATTCCTATGTTCTGAATATATAACTTTTGGCTCACGGTGATTGTCACTTAAAGATCCAGCTTCAACAATTTCTGCTTTCTCTACTTCTATATCTTTTGTATTTTGTTCTGTTGTCGGAGTTAAAGCATCGTTAGCATAGTAAAAAGTCATATAAGGAATAAGCCTCCGATATCTTTCATTTATTGAAAGTTTGGTTGTATTTTTTTTTATTTTCATATTTGACTGGCTGTCACTCTTAATTGCTGGAGATACCTTGGAAGGTATAGTAATTCCTGGGGGTGTATCGGTTATCATTCCTCCTGCCATTTTTATTTCAGGGCTATTACCATTTGGAGATATTGTTATAGATTGCGCTACTGCGGGGATGACTGAAACAGAGAAAATTACCATTTAATGCCAAGGAAATTTATTTTATACGTAAATATACTAAAGATCGAGAACTTCACATTTAAAATATTAGTGAGACACTATAGGGTAGGCACGATTTAGTAGGTATCCTACTAAAAGTAGTGCAATAGGCTTAACGCCCGCTGTGCCATAACATTATTCTACTTTCACTAGGTACCTGAATTTCTGTTGCGTGATATCTGAAGGAATATAAATCTTTAATAGTAGGTAAGACATTAGCAATGTTTGCATCAGAACTGACCATACAATCGTTTGATCACGTATTGGGATCTTACGGCCCGATGCCTACTGGGCTTCTTTATTACGCCGATAAATAACTAATTCTAATTTTTTATTAAAACTAATTCTTAATCGTTAGCAGATATGAATGTATGTTATAATATAGAAACCCAAAAAACAAACGATAATATACGTTAGAAAATATTTAGGTACGTAAGTACCTACCTATAGTGATAAGTTATTTAGCAATGAGACAATCGGTTAACACAGCTAGTTTATTACTGAATCATTCTGTCAGTACAACCGCAATATGCGGATATGCCTCACTTATAAAAATTTACAGCAATTATTATATAAAAAAACAGTATAAGTAGATAGTAAACTATACGTAAGTACATTATAATATATTATATAAGTAGTTACCATTAAAAGAATTGCATTGTAAGTATAGTCCTTATTCTGATTCAAATTTAGAAGTCCATTCCAAAGAGGCAACGATGTTTTGCACACAGGATGCACACATGTAGGGTAGGTACCTAATATTAGGTAGGTACCTACTTTTTTTATGTAACTACATGCAAACCAGAAATTATTATTTTAAAATGAAGTAACTAGGTATATATTGACCTAATATAATATTAGGTATTACCCAATAACTACCAGGCCATTACATTACGATCCAACTAAATATGTATATCATTTAACAGCAGATCGTCGATCAGTCATGTCATTTAAATCCGGAACCGTGACGAAAAAGCTCATAAAGAGCAAAGAGCAAAACATTTATGTTGCCACGCTCGATTTATAAAACTAGTTAAACTTACCTGGCTAGACATTACTTAACTACTTATGTACCTTCACCATATGGGGATGCTACTCTTGTTATAACAACAACAAAAAAATTAAAAATTACTGAAAGAATTTGATTTCAAAGAATGGAAGTGAAGAATTCCGAATATTCCGATATTTATTTTTATTTATTTATTTATGACACATCAACAGCACTTCATACAATACATTTAAATATTTCATTACATTACAATAAGCAC